>JAQQAC010013566.1:6141841-6318911 GCA_029783875.1 Phataginus tricuspis | reverse complement strand
TGCTCTAATCTTTATTATGTCCCTCCTTCTACTGAGTTTGGGCCTCATTTGTTCTTCTTTTTCTAGTTTTGTTAATTGTGACTTTAGACTGTTCATATGGGATTGTCCTTCTTTCCTGAGGTGGGCCTACATTCCAATATACTTTCCTCTTAGCATAGCCTTCGCTGCATCCCACAGATTTGTGGTGTTGAATTGTTGTTGTCATTTGTCTCCATATGTTGCTTGATCTCTGGTTTTATTTGGTCATTGATACATTGGTTATTTAGGAGCATGTTGTGAAGCATACATGTGTTTTTGGGATTTTTCATTTTCTTTGCATAATTTATTTCTAGTTTCATTCCTTTGTGGTCTAAGAAACTGGTTTGTAGAATTTCAATCTTGTTGAATTTACTGAGGCTCTTTTTGTGGCCTAGTGTATGACCTATTCTTGAAAATGTTCCATGTACACTTGAGAAGAATGTGTATTCTGCTGCTTTGGGCATAGAGTTCTGTAGATGTCTGTTAGGTCCATCTGTTCTAACGTGTTGTTCAGTGCCTTTATCTCCTTATTTATTTTCTGTCTGGTTGATCTGTCCTTCAGAGTGAGTGGTGTGTTGAAGTCTCCTAGATTGAATGCATTGCATTCTATTTTCCCTTTTAATTCTGTTAGGATTTGTTTCACATACATAGGTGCTCCTGTGTTGGGTGAATAGATATTTATAATGGTTATATCCTCTTGTTGGACTGACCCTTTTATCCTTATGTAACGTCCTTCTTTGTCTCGTAACCTTCTTCGTTTTGAAGTCTATTTTGTCTGATACAAGTGCTGCAGCTCCTGCTGTTTTATCCCTATTAGCTGCGTGAAAGATCTTTTTCCATCCCTTCACTTTCAGTCTGTGTATGTATTTGGGTTTGAAGTGAGTCTCTTGTAGGCAGGATATAGATGGGTCTTTTTTTTTTATCCATTCAGTAACTCTATGTCTTATGATTGGTGCATTCAGGCCATTTACATTTAGGGTTATTATCGATAGGTATGTACTTATTGCCATTGCAGGCTTTAGATTTGGGTTACCAAAGGTTCAAGGTTAACTTCCTTACTATCTAAGACTCTAACTTAACTCACTTAATATGCTATTAACAAACACAATCTAAAGGTTCTTCTTTTTTTTTTCTTTTCTCCTCCTTTTTCTTCCTCCTCCATTCTTTATATATTAGGTATCATATTCTGTACTCTTTGTCTGTCCCTTGATTGACTTTTGGGATAGTTAATTTAATTTTACATTTGCTTAGTAATTAGCTGTTCTGCTTTCTTTATTGTGGTTTCATTACCTCTGGTGACCGCTATTAAACCTTAGGAACACTTCTACGTATAGCAGTCCTTCCAAAATACACTGTAGAGATGGTTTGTGGGATGTAAATTCTCTCAGCTTTTGCTTATCTGGAAATTGTTTAATCCCTCCTTCAAATTTAAATGATATTCTTGCCAGATAAAGTAATCTTGGTTCCAGGCCCTTCTGTTTCATTGCATTAAATACATCATGCCACTTTCTTCTGGCCTGTAAGATTTCTGCTGAGAAATCTGGTGATAGCCTGACGGGCTTTACTTTGTATGTGATTTTATTTCTCTCTCTGGCTGCTTTTAATAGTCTGTCCTTATCCTTGATCTTTGCCATTTTAATTACTATATGTCTCGGTGTTGTCTTCCTTGGGTCCCTTGTTTTGGGAGATCTGTGCATCTCCATGGCTTGAGAGACTATCTCCTTCCCCAGATTGGGGAATTTTTCAGCAATCACCTCCTCAAAAACCCTTTCTATCCCTTTTTCTCTCTCTTCTTCTGGTACCCCTATAATGGGAATACTGCTCCATTTCGTTTGGTCACACAGTTCTCTCAATATTCTTTCATTTTTAGAGATCCTTTTTTCTCTCTGTACCTCAGCTTCTTTGTATTCCTCTTCTCTAGTTTATATTTCATTTATTGTCTCATCCACCACATCGAATCTGCTTTTAATACCCTCTATTGTGCTGTTCAATGATTGGATCTATGACTGAATTTGTTCCTGAGTTCTTGAATATCTTTCCATACCTCTATGAGCATGTTAATGATTTTTATTTTGAACTCCCTTTCAGGAAGAGTCATGAGGTCAAAGTAATTTAAATTTTTCTCAGGAATTGTATTAATAATTTTACTTTGAACCGGGTTCCTTTGGCATTTCATATTTGTATATGGCACCCTCTAGTGCCCAGAAGTTCTCTCTGGAGCTGCTCAGCCTCTGAAGCAATGTTGGGGGTCGTAGAGGAGTGGTATTGGTGCCTGGGGGTTGGAAAGAGCTGCTTCCTGCTTCCTGGCTGCTATGCCTGACTCCACTGCCCGAACCAGTGGGCCGAGCACACAGGTATAAGCCTCTATGCTTTGCGTTTGTAGTTGTCGTAGACAGAGCTTCCCTTTAGCTGGCCTAATGCCAGGGTAGGGTGTCCTGGTTTGAGAGCCAGGTGGGGCTGGATGGGAGAATGGTGCAGTAGGCTGCGTATCACAAAGGGGGTCCTTGCTTGGAGCTGTGTAGCCAGCCAGGGAGCTTTAGCACCTGAAGATCATGAAAGCTCCCAACCTGCTGGGCATAGTGCACCAGACAATTGTGTCTACCTGTCCTTTCTGCTGAGCAGTACGTTCTGTGCAGTCCTTGCCGCTTTAGCAGCCCTTTTACTAAGGGCTTCCTTGTTAGGAAGTCTCTCAGACTGCCCAACTTTCTTTTGTCCCAGAGCAGCCGGATATGGATCCCTGCTTTCCACAAGCAGCTGGAATCTCAGTCTCTCCAGGAATTCTGCCTGTCTTAGCTTTCCAACCCCCTACTCATGAAAGTACCATGCAAGCAACGTGAAATGTAGGTTTGTGCTCCCAGAGCAGATCTCTGGAGTTAGATATTCAGGAGTCCCAGGCTTCCACTCCCTCCCTGCTCTGTTTCTCTTCCTCCTGCCGGTGAGCTGGTGTGAAGGAAGGGCTTGGATCACACGGGGCCACAGCTTTGGTACATTACCCTGTTCCATGAAGTCTGCTTTTTTCTCCAGGTGTATGCAGCCTGGCGCAGTCCTCTATCCTGTTGCTCTTTCAGGAGTAGTTGTATTAATTATATTTTCGTATTATAGACGGTTTTAGGAGGAAGCCTCTGTATCACCTCTCATGCTGCTATCTTTAATCCAATCCTCAACATTAGTCACTTTCTAACCTCCATTTTTTTGGTCCTTCAGAGTAACCCAAGTCAGCTGCTGCTTATATTTCTTATCCATTCCTGTTTAGAGTAAGTATTTGGCAAAAAAGAGATGGTAGTTTTGAGAGGCTAGAATTATGTGTTGGAAAGAAGCTTTTAGCTCATGTTTTGTGGATGCCCCATAAGTGACTTGTAGGTGGGAATCTGAAGTGGAAGTCAGAAGGGGGACCATAGATGGAACAAGCTAGTTTTTGGTCTTCATCAGGGCAAGGAATTAACAGCCAATGCTAACAGCTGGCCCTCCTTGTAAATTCTTTCTGGCAATTTCCTTCTTATTGTTTGCAGAGCTTAGCCTTGTGTCAGCAGTTGTGAGAAGCAATAGAAGGGCAGCTCTGGGGCACTGAGGTCACTTTAGAGGAGGGAAGCCAATTGTTTTCTCAGGGCCCTTCCCTAACATTTATTCTTTTCAGTGCCTCTGTAACAGGACTGGGCTGAAGACCATTTCCTACATGTAGCACCATTTACTTAAAACACGCACCACATATACACAAAAAAACAAATGCAAAGGAAAAATAGGAAAAGGCTGCTGAAGACCAGAGTCACTGAAAGTTCAGGCTAAGAAAAGACAAGGAGCTTTGAGAGCTTCTTAGCTCTGTGACCTCTGGTAGGCACTTGGCAATCAGCTCAGTGCAGCTTTGTTTATTTTCTACACCTTTACGAAGAAAGAATGCTAGCTTGGGAGTCAGGAGACCTGGGTTCTAGGCTGACCTGGCCAATGTCTTCTTCTCTGACCTTGGGTAAGCCCTTCCCTTCTCCAGGCCTCAGCTTCCCATTTGTAAAATGAAAGGATTAGACTGAACTACAGGATGTTCCAACTCCAGTACCGAGAAGACAAAGGAAAACAGAAAAATGATGGCTGGTGTGGGAACCAGAAAACCTCTCCTCTTATCCCAGCTTTGTCACTAAGAAGCTAAACCTCTTTGAGATTCTTGTTTCCTCATCTGTAGAACAGGTGATATATTCATTCATCCATCCCTTCAACAAGTATTTCTTGAATACCAACTATGACATGACATGGTCTATGTGTCCATGAAGTTTCCGGTCTACTGTTGGTGGCAGGACGGGGGAAAGATGATTTGTAATCAATCCCGTAAGTGAGGGCATCATTAAGGCCAGGATAAGTAAAACAAAGGAAGGGTGCTATTTGCTTCTTGGTGTCTGAGGGATAGTCTCAACCTCCAACAATTTCCGTGTTCTGCGATCTGGTAGGCACCTCTGCTGGGAGGCACAGAGAAATCTTTAGAGAAACTCACATCTCCTATCATAGCTTTTTATTTTCAGCTCCATTAACCCAATCAACCAACAGACCTACCACTGGAGACCTACCACAAGGAATCAAATGCCCAGTTCTTGTCTTCCTGGAGCTTACACTAGTAGGCAGAATGGGCTCATAAATTAACATAGGCTATAAATGGGCTATAAAATATCTCACAACCAGTCTCTGATCACTAATTATGTGCTTTAATAATATTTATAAGAGGTAAGAATCAAGTGAGGATTTGGATCATGAAAGGTCCTTTAGAAAAAGTAATAAAAATTAACACTACCTAGCTTAGACAACAAAAGGACTTCAGAGTATCCACTGAGTACAGGGAAGAGTGGACCAACCTTGGTCTCAGGAGGATGGGAATCAGGGCCCGCAGGGACATCTGCAGCAGGAGCACGTTGCCCTTCTCTGTGCTGACTTCAGGCCCTGTGTCTAATTCCTGATCCCAGTTCCTCCAGCTTCCATCAGGTGCTCCCTGAGGATCTTTCAGTTGTGGTTGAGGGCAGGGAAGAGTCAAGTAGGACAGGCCTGGCAGCTGCCCATGGCTCCCCTGTGGGCAGAGATTCCTATAGAATGTGGAAGCCTTGTGAGATGGGAAGCCCTTTAAGAGTTGTCTATTGTACTCGACTAGCGTTTTTTTTTTTTTTTTTTTTTTAGGAGAAACAATTTGTTATTTAAAATCCCAGTAGACTGTAGCTGCTTTTGAATTGTAAAGATGTGGCAGAATTTCTCTTTGGAATAAATGAGCCATTTAGCTGTGAGAAAAAGATAAGCTTCAGGGAATTGCTTGGGAAGCGTTAGGAGTGAGAAAAAGAGCTAAACTGCCTTTATCAATAAAACAAGAATTTGGAGGTTTCCAGAGCCTGGACAGGAGAAGAGGAACTGAGCTGTCACGAGGAAGCAGAGTTTACATGGAGTACGCCACGAGCGTGGCCAGTGGGCATGGTTGAAGGGCATTTACACTCTGGATATCTTCCAGACAGTTTTAATGTAGTTTGCCGGGCACTGCTGCAGCATGGCCCTCCTGTCTTTCCCCAAACCTTAGCAGAGGTCTGACCTATGCCCAGACTTCAGTGTGTTGCTGTTTCAGATAGTGAATGTGTTGGTGGTTGCAGCAGTGGGAGGAATAAAGTGAAATAATCCCTTTAACCCAACGGATGGAACTCCTGAAGAACTCTAAGCCACAGCCAAGTAGGAGAAAGATAAATGTTTCTTCCCCTTTTCTAAGTTATCTCCATAGAGATTGGAAGGGACAGCAAATTTTGCTCTATGGGTGGGATAGGAATTTAGACTACTTTCACTTGAATTGCAAAAGAGAGGCTGACTCCCACTGAGTTTTGGGATTGAACAGTAGGAACCATATATATACATATATGCTGAAAAAATATGAATGTGATAATGTGGAGGAATTTTTGATTGTCCTTTAAAGGTTTTACTTGAACCTAAAACCATTTGTAGCTTCATTTTTCTCCACAGGAACATGGCATAGACGCTCTATGTTGTATCATAGTGGGGGTGGGTGCTGGTAAAACTTCAAAATGTGCACTTCTACGAGGAAACTAGTTCACCGTGAAGAATGTAAGCTGTGTATTTCTAGGGATGCTGTGTTTTAACATGGTCGCAGTCTTCACAGTAGGGGGAACAGAGGTGTGATTCCCACTGCCCCCTGGCTGCCATTCTGTTGGACACTAAACTCAGACCAGAAGTAAAATAGAGCAGTACAAAATTCAGGTTAGTAAGTACTTCTGAAAAAATGTTTTGCTTCATCAGTTTTCAATTTTTCATTCTATGGAAGACATTGAATTTGTAGGTGTCATTTTTAAAGGTGTCAAGAGAATCTGGGCAGTCCCACCAGGGTAATCAGTTCCGTTACTGATGTCTTCATTTATTCACTCATCCTTCCATCAAGCATGTATTTAAGGCATATAATGCTTTTGAGAGATGCCTGCTACCAAATGAATAAAAGGGCACATATTTAAATAAGATTTTAAATACTGAGCTAAATGCCAATAGAAGGCCATATAAAGCGCTAAAGGGGACGCAGTGTGCAGTAGCATAAACTAGTTATGCTTAAAATTGAGTCCAAGGAGGGGGAAGAGGAGAGAAGAGGTCCACACTTTACGCTGCCTTTCTTTCTCACCACTTATCAGAAAAGGTATCTCTGTTGCTTACTGCTTCTAGGCCCTTATGCCACTTCTTTAAAGACTGTTCTTGTTATAGGAATCTCTGTAAGTGGTGGGATTTTTTTGTAATGTTTTTCCAGTATTGTGCTTTTGTGGACTAGCCTAGTAGCCCCGACCCCCAGGCATAGCACTGTTTCAGTAGGAAATTGTTTTGAGTTTCAAATGAACCTTTGAAATAAATTTATTTAAGTGGGAATTGTGTGTATTGGTGATAACATTTTAAGTATGAATGCCTATCCATCAGGATACATTTCAAGAGCAGATCTATAGAAGTATAACTGTAACTATGAAAAAAATATTGTCTCCACCCCTAATTTGAAAAGCCTAAAATGTGACACTTGGACTACGCTGCCACTAGATGATTTAATTCCTTTTGAGTACCTTAGGCTGGAGAAGTTGGACATTACTGAGTTGACATTCAACATTGGTTTTCAAAGTTCACCTATTTGCCAAAAACAGATAAACAAGCAGCCTGACTCAAAATGAAGAAAGGACTTGGCATTTCTCAAAATAAGATGTACAAATGTCCAATAAACACAGGAAAGATGCTCAATATCACTAAACTCAATATCAAGGAAATTTAAATCAAACCACAATGACATGCTACTGTCTCACACCCATGAGGGTGGTTACTATAGAAAAAGGAAAGTAAAGAAGTAATGGAGAGGATTTAGAGAAATTGGAACCCTTATGTACTGTTGGCCAAATGTAAAATGTTGTAGTTGCTATGGAAAACAGTATGGAAGTTCCCCCCAAAATTAAAAGTAGAATTACCATATGATCTAGCGATTCCACTTCTGGATATATACAAAAAGAATTGAAAACAGGGTCTTGAAGAAACTTGAAACCCCATGTTCATAACAGCATTTTCACAGTAACTAAATTGTGTAAGCAACCCAAGTGTTTGCTGAAGAATGAATAGATAAGCAAAATATGGTATATATATAAACATACTCACACAGACACACAATGGATTATTATTTGGTTTTAAAAAGGAAGGAAATTCTGATATATGTTATAACATGATGGGCCTTGAGTACATTATGCTAAGTGTAATGTAACAAAAAGACAAATATGCATGATTCCAATAATATGAGGTACCTGGAGGAATCAAAATCAGAGTCAAAAAGTAGAACAGTGGTTTCCAGGGAATGAGGGGAGGAAGAATGGGGAATTATTGTTTCATGTTACAGGGACTTACATGTATAGAATTTCAGTTTTTCAAGGTGGAAAGAGTTCTGGAGATAGATGGTGGTGGTGGTTGCACATATAAATGTACTTAGTAGCATTGAACTGTGCATTTAAAAATGGTTAAGATGGTGAATTTAGCATTACATATATTTCACTATCATAAGAAAATTGGAAAAAAATTAAAAAGTACCCATTTGCTTCCTGAAATGGTGAACTCTTGTTTGGTATTAACACAAACTCATTGTTTTCTGATCCAGAGCTCCAATGTTAATAGTAAATTGTACGGTGTGATTTTAGATTATTTTAGTATCAAGAAGATAGCCCGATCTAAGATAAGTAGTCCATGATGCCATGGTGTGCCGTATCTCTCCTGCAAGACCAAGGGTCACATTGGCTGAGCTGCGGAGAGTGTTGGCTGCCTCGGCCTCACAGCTGAGTCCCTCCCTGGGGGTGGACCGCAGCAGAAGGTTGTCGCCTCATTCAGGGTCGCACCTCCTCCATGTTTCTACTAACTGGTTACTATGGAAATAAAAATGCCTGGATACTTTGCCTCAATTTGGGACAATCCTAAAAGGCTATCTGCAGCAGAACACACTGTACTTTCAAACGCAGCTCCTGGAATGCCACTGGGCCTTGGTTGAGATGGTTTGTGTGAACTTGGGTTGGGGTTGCCCATTATAGGCTAAGGTTTATCAGACCCACCAGGTCATGGCTAGGCAGGATCAGCAACACTTTATCAAAAGATGGAGGTGATACATTTAGGATCAGGCATAAGCAGGGCCGGAGGCACAAGCAAGCATGGAAACCCATGTCAAGCAGCACTCTTGTACTGGCATTAGCCCGGTGGCGCCCTCCCGTGGCCTTGTGTGGGACGTTTCAAAACCAGGTAACAGGGAGAAAAAGGCCAGTGGAGAAGGAGGAGAGTCATCCTACTGGCAAGGAAATGGGCCTTGATCAGCAAGAGGAGATAAAGTGGTTGTTAACAAGACGGCAGCAGGAAGAATATGCATAACACTCCTGGGCATCTCCTCATACTCCCCTGGATGGGAAAGGGTCTGGTGTCTAGGGGCTAGGTCCTTCAGGGATGAGGGTCTGGGTTGTCTCAAGAGGTTTACTAAGATGAGCAACAGATGAGGAAAAAGACGAATTTCAGCTACATTCTCAAAACTGGGTGCAGCGGTGGCTGTAATTTGTTCTTTTGTAAGCTTCCCCAGGAAAAAAGTCCAATTAAAACTCTGACAGAGCTTTACCCAGGTGGAGTGGACTTACTATATGTTGCAAATAGATGTAAGTGGTGCAAAAGGTGGACTTTGAGTGTGCGGTGAGCCTTCAGCTGTCCCTTTCAGCACTGAGGCACTCGTTCTGTAGCTGGCAGGAGTACTGGCTGCTGATGGTTCGCAGTGGAGGCCCTCTCTGGGAATTTTCCTTGCCAGTGGGAGTTGTCTCACTCAAGGTATGTCCTTCTCTGGGAGACTCTTTGCCTAATGAGTAGCTCACGTAGAGAACATAAAGGCCCAGGCCCCCTTGCTTCAATTCAGTCCAACTCTGGACATTTTTTTTTATTGAGGTATAGTCGATAAGTTGAAATACAATAGTAGGTCTACAGTGTAGTTATTCAACAATTATCTACATTATTAAATTCTCACTCCAATAAGTGTAGGTACTATTTATCAATTGCAAAGATATTACAGTATTGCTGACTATATTCCCTATGCTGTACTTTCATCCCTAAGACTAATTTGTATTATAATTTGGATTTTGTGCACTTTATCCACTTCACCTATTTCATGCACCTCCCCACCTACCTCCCCCATGGCAACCACCAGTCTCTTCCTTGTGTCTATGAGTCTATTTCTGTTTCATTCATTTTTTTTTGTTCTTTTTTTATTCCACATATAAGTAAAATATTTTATTTGTCTTTCTTTGCCTGCCTTATTTCACTTAGCATAATACCCTCTAGGTCTATCCCTGTTGCAAATGGCAGAATTTCTTTCTTTTTATGGCTGAATAATATTCCATTGTGTATATGTACCACCTCTACTTTACCCATTCATCTACTGATGGACACTTAGGTTGCTTCTGTATCTTGGCTATTGTAAACAGTGCAGGAGTAAACATAAGGGTTCATATATCTTTTGAATCGGTGATTTTGTTTTCTTCAGGTAACTTCCCAGAAGTGGAATTGCTGGGTCATACAGTATTTCTATTTTTAGATTTTTGAGGAAACTTCCATATTGCTTTAATTCAAGGAAACTTTGAAGGACCACCCCAGACCCAGAGCTCCTGATGGGTTGGCTGAGGCCTCTGCTCTGACTGTCCTGCAGTTCATCTTCTTGCTCTTTTCAATCCTGCTTCTATTACTTCTTGAGAGGTGTTGTTTTCTACAGCAGTTTCATTAAGATTCCTACCCACAAATCTCTGCTACAAAGAATGTTACCCAGGGAACCTGACCCAAGTTTAAGATGATTTCAAGTATGCCCAGAGCCCAAACCCAGGAAAAGATAAACTCTCCAGATGCAGGAAATTGAGGAATCATAACAGGGTTATGATTGGTTCCCAGAAGTAGAGGGTTTGATCTTCATTTCAGGCCTCTGCTGTTAATTATTAGCCATATTATCTGGGTCCACTTCTCTCTGCATCTGTTTGCTTCCACCTACAAAATTCTTTGGATACTCCCAGATCAAATGGTGTAAAGACAGAATCTCTATCTCCCCTAAAATAGTAATGAAATACAAAAGGGGAAATAATGACTTTACAGTAGAATACCTGGCAAATACCATTGTGCCCCCAAGATGTGATGCACTGAGAAGAGCAAAGGACCATTCTCTGGCATGCTGCCGTAGAGGCATGGCCTGACTCCTGTCATGAGGACCGAGTGGGTAGATCCAGGCTTATGGTCACTTTATAGAATAAAAGACCTTACTCTTTCAGACTGTCAAGGACAAGAGGTAGGAAAGAACTATGGAACCCTCCCAGATTGAAGGACGCTAAGGAGATATGACAAGTAAAAGCAGTATGTGTTCACAGGGAGCATCCTAGAAAAGAAAGGAGAAAGAACCATTAAGACAGACGGCAAATATGATGCTGGTAAATGACACCATTTGAATGGTGTCTGTAAATGGAACAGTGGTATCATATCAGTGTTTATCTCCTGGCTGGAAGGATTGTATGGTAGCAATATAGGGGAGTATCTTTGTTTAGGAGTAAGGGAGCCAACACATCCCTCTTAAAAGAGACAAATGGGGCAAATGTGATCAAATTTAACAGTTAGGGAATCTGGGTAAAGGGCTATCAAGAGGTTTTTGTACTATTCCTATAATTTTTCTGTAGGTTGGAAACTTTCAAAATAAAAAAAAAAAAATTAAGTGGAAAAAAAATCTGGCTCAGCTAGAAACCATCCTTTCTGCTTAGACTGATCCTTCCACTTTCCACACTGGACAGTGCCAGCCAGTGGACTTGGTGCGCGGTGCCTGGCTGCTCTTGGTCCTGTCCCGATGGCCAAGGTGGAGCACCAGCATCAGACAGGCAGTGCTGGCCTCATCTCAGGTCCCCATAGCACCCAGGCCTGGGGGACACTGTGAAGGGTATTTAGCATGTTTCTCAACAAAGAACTTGAAATCTTTCTCTTTATTAAAACAACAAATATTTTTTTCTGGTCATTTATATTCCCAGTGTCGTGCTTTCTTACTGACCAGATTTTACATTCAGGCAGATTCTTATTTGGATGTCAGCTCAACTACTTACTGTGTGACCTATTTATTATTAAGTTCCCTTTTATAAAATAGGTATAAATATATCCAGATACTGGAAGTGTTGTGACAAGTAAATAAATAATGGAAGTAAAGTGCTCAGTACAATGCCTGACACATAGTAAGCCCTTAATAAATCATAGGGGTGGTGTGTTACTGTAGTTTTTATTTTTATTACTTGCCATCATTTGGTCTGGGAGGGTTTTTTTTTCATTTTAATTATATTTGAGTGGTAAACCTTTGACACTTCTTTCAAGGAGAGAGATTTGCTTTGGAAACTGTCAGCCAGTTTTTTCCATTTCTATGCTCTTAGGTCTGTAGTCAATGTTTCTCAATTTCTAGGGGTTAAATGAGGACACCAAAATATTGTTAGTCTAGTATATAGTTCCAAGCCTTTAGGTTCTATTTGGTTAAGTGCTTTATGATCCATTTTATTCGTTAGTCCCAACAGCCTTATGAGGTACATGATTATTTTTATTTTTACTCCATAGATGGTTTTTAATTAGTTTAAATGAGGTCGTGCAACTTCAGGAGGGTCAGTGGTGGTTCTTAAATTCATTTCCTTCAAACTCTAGAACTTTACTTGGTCCTCTGTGCCTTGCCGTTTCTCTTGATTTTGTGTTTTTGACATGGTTATAGATGCACACTCTTGTTCAAAAGGAAAAAGCAAAAAGAGCCATATGACGTTTTAATGAAAGAAGTTAAATCAAGCAAGACCCCATCAGTTGAGCATTAAATTACATTGATTTATTTTTTTTAAGTTTTAGCTTATGAATGCCACTTTCTTGAGTTTTTCTCACATGTTCTATATTTTTTTCTTTGCAAATTCATTGTCAGACCACTCAAATAATTTTCATATTTATTATTTGACATTTTATGAACTGGCTGCTCACCAAAGAGTTATGGAATCTTTTTCTTGGCAAAAGTCCTTTTCTTCTGCTTTTAGGACAATGTTAAAATCTTTACTATTCTCACTTTCTGTTGAAGGAAATGAAAGAATTAGAGAGGTAATGCACTTGAAAATGCTGCTAATACTATATAATGCTATGCAATTTTGAGATCTTAAAATGAAGACTTTGCTCTTCAGAAGCCCTAGAGAAGGGATTTTCTCGAAGAGGTTTGAAGAAGTCTGAGGAAAATTTTGGAAAGTCAAAGAGTTTAATGAAAAAGCAACAGTCATTGCCCTGTCTCTTTCTAATTCCTAGTCCTGAGATATAGAGGCAGCCAGCTTCAAATAGTTTATCTACATATTTCTAAATAACAATAAAATAATATTATTTCTTGATTATTTAAAATTTTGAACATTATCTAATAAAATGGATTATACTGACTTTTTAGAAATTCATATTGGTTATATTTTACAGTGTAACAAATTATCTCAAAACTTAGAGGCTTAAAGTAACAATCATTTATTTTCTCACAATATTTCTGTGTCAGCAATGTGAGTGCAACCTAGCAGGATGCTTCTAGATCAGGGTTTCTTAGAAAGTTGCCATCAAGTTATTGGCTGTGGTTTCATCTGAAGGCTCATCTGGAAGAGAAATCAATTTCAAACCTACTCAGGTGATCCTTGGAAAAATCCAGTTCTGCAGGCTGTTGGACTGAGGATCTTACTTCATTTCTAGAAGTTAGCTCCATTCTTTACCATGTGCATCCCTCCACAAGGCATTTCACAACAAGGAAGCTGGTTTTCTTCAGAATGAGCAAGAGAGAGAGAGCATGAAATTGGGAAACCCCACTTTTCAGTTCTTTAATAATCCAATATCATCACTTATCATCTGCTATGTTCTGTCAGTGTCAGTATGTCTAGCACACACTCAAAGAGAGGAAATTAAACTAGGGCTTAAATTCGAGAAGGCAAGAAACTGCCTTCCACAGTTCATCCTATGGACCACATTAAGTCAGGTCTGTCCTGCATGCAAATTCACTCCCAACCAATATACAAGGGTGGTTGGGGTTTTAAAAATACTTATTTTCTAAGAGTGGAATATTAAGTCTCCTGAGACTCAAAAGATTGAGAATTCCCTCCACAACGAGGGGTTTAGATGATAGTCAGTCAAAAGAATGACAAATTTTCTTTACTGCTACCTTTTGTGCTTAAGAAATGCACTTGCTTACATATATATCTTTGAAGCATACTGATCTTTTCACCAACACTTTACAACTATTATTTTTATTTTATTTTAAATCCATAGACATAAAACTCAGGACAAAACATGATAGTAAAGTAAAGAGGAAATTACTGAAATTACTTACCAACTCCAGTCCATAAGTTTAGTCCTGAAATCTTTGCTTACATGTTGCATTGCCATAAACTATTTCCTACCTTTTCATCTAACTGCCTGCAGCTCTACCAAAACTCAGCTGAAACATTATCTCCTCCATGGAAACCTCCCTATTCATTCTTACTTAGAGACACTCTCCTTCATGCTCCCACAGCATCCTCAAGAGCGGTGGTCACACGAAACAGTATCTTTGAATGAATGAAGGCTCCAAAGAACAAAGCACTGCACATACAGCTTTCTTCAGCATAAAAGTGGAATTGCACCACTATTAAAACTATCATCTGTTACCATGGGTATGTAAAGGCTGAAATAGAATAAATACAGCAAGGACAGCAAAACCACCATGACCAGAACACGTACTATTTCTCAGGCACTGGGCTGAATGCTTTACATGGATTATTCAGAGTTCAAACTACTCCACCAAGTTTTACTATTTTTTTCAATTTCTTTCTTTATTTCTTTATAGTAAAACAATAAAATTTATGTTAACCATTTTTAAATGTACATTTTAATCATTTAAAAATATATCATTTAGTGGTATTAAGTATATTTATATTGTTATGCAGCCATCACTACCATCCATCTTTAGAACTCTTTGTGTCTTGCCAAACTGAAATTCTTTGCACATTAAACAATAACTCTGTAATCCCCTACCCCACTGCACCTGGAAACCACTATTCTACTTTCTGTCTCTGTGATTTTGGCTACTCTACATACCTCATATTAATAGAGTCATACAGTATTTGTTTTTTTTTTGATTGGCTTAATTCACTTAATGAGATAATGCTGTCAAGTTTCATCCGTGTAGTAGCATATGTCAGAATTTCCTTCTTTTTTAAAGCTGAATAGTATTCCGTGTGTGTGTGCACAACATTTTGCTTATCTTTTCATCTGTTGATGGACACTTGGGTTGCTTCCACACTTTATCCATTGTGAATAATGCTATTATGAACATGGGTATACAGCCTTCTCTTCCAGGGATGGGTGGCTTTTGCTGCACTCTTTGAGGATGATTGTTTGGCAGTAGCTTCCGCTGGAGTGATGCTTGTAATTTACATAATAACCAAGTAAACTGATGATATCAGCTAGGTCTCAGTGGAAAACAAAATTTAACTCAAGTGATGCAAGCTATTTTAATGGGGAGAGTACTTTCAGAGATGTGTGTATTTGGGATAGGGGCTTAAGAGAACTTATTAATGAAGAGTGTTGAGATACCCAGACATTAGTAACAGAAGGAAGTAGTTAGCATCTTTTGTCCTGAATTGCAAGGAGAGGGAGCAATGTTAACAGCCCAGTGAGAGCTAGGGCTGAGGGAAAGGAACCTCAGTCAGCAGCTGAACCCGTGGAAGGATGAAGCCACTGCTATAAAAGTGGCCCAGAGTGGGTAGGTAAGGGCACAAAATACCTCAACCTCTTTTCCCTCCTGCCCCCCAATCTTTTGTCAATAATCCCATTTGTTGAGCTCAGTCAGAAGTTAGTCAGCAAGAGCTAGCTGTTCAGGTTTATGCAACCTTATATTGGTCAGTCTCCTAGGGAAGGAGCAGGGCAGAGAAGGACAAAGAATAGATGAGGAAGGATTCTCCCACTGATAAACAATTTCAAAACAGAATTTATAGACAGGGATAGCTGGGTCATCTTTTCTTACAAATGAGGAAGTTTTATTCAATCTTTTCTTCTCTCTGCTAAGGTGTGAGCAAAGGAGGCACATTACTTAGGAATTTTCTTTGTTTTTTACAGCAATGTGCCAAAAAAAAAGTGTAGATCAGAAAGTAGAATGGCCAGAAATAGATCACTTAACAGTATATGCTAAAAGACCAGAACATTTTAAATTTACTTATATCAAATCCTCTCCCAAGAAAGAACTAAAAGCTTCTCTCCCTGGATAGCATCATGCTTGGGTGAGGAGAAATGCTGACTGAGGAGAAAAAGTCAGGTGCAATTGAGAGAATCTGTTAAAGTGATGAGTAATGAACTGTATGGGATTTTAGATACACTGCATGACCAGATGGGTAAAATTGGAGATTGTTTGCAGAAGCTTCTATAAAGGTGATATGATTGAATAAAATTTATTTTATCATGTGCAAAATGCAAAAAGTGGTGTACACATGTGTATGTTTCTGGGGGAGGGGTATAAAGAGAAGGGAGATTAATAATACTGAAGGCAATATTCAGAGAAATTATAAGAATACCAACAGTTTTCCATGGTCTAGGAGGGTAAATAATACTCTCAAGAAAACCATGGTAAAAGAATTTCTATATTCACAGAAACTTTCAACATATTTTTTGACTATTTTTTTCATCTTCCAGAACTTCCATCAATATCTCATCAATTCTCCAATTCTCCAGGAAGGCAATAGCAGAATATAAGCAATGATAGGGCTGGACTTTTGCAGAAGGGAGATAGAGATATATTCAGATTCTGACCCAAGTTTTGATTTCAGCACAACTTGCTGCCTCAAAGTTCAGTGCTGAATAAATAGATCTTCCTGTCTTTCATTGTACTTACACATCTGCCATTTGATGTAAACATGCGTGTCTTTCACTTCTTCCCAGTGCAATTTGCCATGAGTGACCCCGTTTCAGAGCAATGTTTGTTCAGCAAAAGTAGTTTACCTAGCAAAGTTTTCTAAATAATTCGTAGATGACTTTTATCCGCTGAGAAAGAAATGTTGGTCTCCATGAATAAAAAAAATGGAATAGTCAATGTCTATTTTGATTAGACAAAAAGTGTCTTCATCCTAGGGTGTAATATGTACTAAAATTTAGAAAAAGTTAGTGCAATTCTCATAATGCCATCACCTGTCACATAACATGACAAATGATTACAAAAGCCTTTCCTAGTGGGGACTGTTCTGCAGCTTGGAACTCTACGCTTAATGGTGAAGAGGTATTGGGAAAGTGGGCCTATTTGTATTTATATGATCAGTGAACATTTTAACAATTAGTGAATCTGTCCTTAGTATACTATTAAATTACTCCTGCTCACTTCCAAATTTAAAATAGAGATAAAAAGTAGAATGAGACAGAAGCAAGAAATGCTGTACATCAGGAGACCTTGCTAGCTGACTCCCTGCCACTAGCAACTGTGTAACTGCTTAGGACTAAACTGATTTGAAAATTTTGTTGTGACTCAGTGACAACAAGGAGACAGAATTAAGCTCCCAATACTTGTCTTAATGAAATTAAGGATTCTTTGATATCCCTGAGTATAAACTAATAAGTAATTCAAAAAAACTCTATTTACCGTGGCTTTTAAAAATGGATTGTAGAAAAAAGCAACCACTAAACAAATCATGTTTTATGTGAATAATGTGCACTTTATGGCTTTCTCCAATGTTAGAGGGCTATTTTTAGTTTTCTCAACCATTTGAAATTCTTAAAAGCCTCGTATATTTTTGTTTTGGGGCTTTTATTTATACTTTTTTCTCTCCCTGTGTACTGCCTTCACCTGGATAAATCATACTCATCCTGACTTTGCTCAAAAACTGGATTGCGTGAACATGAATGAACCCTCATAATTGTGTAGGCAGTAGGTCTGTGTCAGGTTTGTAGTAATAATAAATAATCCCAAATTCTCAGTAGGCTTAACACGGTAAGTCTTTAATTCTCATCTATGTTATACAGTCAACACTGGTTCACAGGAGGTTTCTACTCATTGTAACTCCTCAGGGATACTGGCACTGGAAGCTTTACTTGATAGACACTTCCGTGATCACCTCAGGATGAATGGTGCCCTAGCTCCTAAAGTCTCCAGTGCAAATGACACATGACTGCTACTCATTTACCATTGGCCAAAGCAAGCTCGTGGCCATCCCTTTCCAACTCCAATATTTGTTCAGCGACACTAGTCACTACCAACCACCTTGGTAGTAAAGAGTAAGACTTTGGCATCCAACAGCTTGGGCCCAAATTCTCTGATCTTTGCTGGCTGTACATTTTTGCAAGTTACTTAATTTTTCTTTTGTCTCAGTCTCTCATCTTTAAAATAGTGCCTGTAGTAATATATTCTCCTTGGGTTTTGAAAATTAAATGAATTAATACATGTAAAACAGAACATTGCTTGACATTACATTAAGTCAGTATTACATTTTACCCCATATTTAGCTTTTAATGCGTTATAATGTAACTTTTGTTTACAGGATCATTTGCCCTACAGGAGTGTTCTCCTTTTTAGTGGGAATCTCCTTGCTAAATGTGACTTTGGAGCTTGTAGAGTAGGAACACAACAGGTATCTTACTCCCTTTGAGTGTTTGGATGTCTTTACTAGCTCTTTCCGATAATTAGGATAGTATTTATGAAATTACTGCCTTTGTGCAGCAAATTGTACTTGGTAACATGTAGAAGTTAATTTAACTTTCTTATGTATCAGCCACTTGCAGAGTGCCTTATCTACTGAGATAATTAGGTTTAGTTAAAAAACTTAAAGAAGTAAGCAATTACTTTCCATGTGTTTATCTTTTATTTCTAGGGTATTGGGGGTGCTTGTGAAAGAAGAAAAAGACTCCTAACACTCACTGCTTCCTTAAAAATAAAATAGTTCCATAGTCCTAAAAGTGGGAAATATTTTCTTCCTTCATATGTTTCCAGTAAACTTTCATGAACAGTGTATGAATTATATAGAGTAGAGTTTAAATGACAGGTTGGTAACAAGAACATATCAAACTTCAATACAATTTCACTCATGATTTGATTTGCAAGGCGAGAAAATATGTTACTTAAAAACTGTCAGAATTGCAGTACGGGGTTGTTGACAGCTGTGAAGAAAAGCTGAATAACCCTGTGCTGAAAAGGTCAGTTTTTCTTGTTGATATTGGTTGGTAGGATGGGAACAGCCTCTGGGACTGTCAAGTGCCCCCGCCAGGGACTTACATTGCAAGTGGAAGTTTTTGAGGTCAGACTTTCTGAAATTAGGAGCAGGACTTGTTTTCTCACAACAGTTTTGAACTCAGAGGTCATTCAGGAACTCTTTGAATCACTTTTGCCCCAAAGGCTCAAGTAATGAATGTGGGTTAATAAAACTGGGAAACAGTAAGGTGTGCAGGGGACGTGGGAATCATTGTTCTGTGCCTTTTAACTGAATTTAATAGCATGTTTGGAGAGAAGGCAAAAATACAGGAAAACTAGTGGAGAGACTTTAGCCAAAAAATAAATAACTAAACACGTTGCGGTTCAATTGTTTTTTGCATTGCAAACTCCTTCATTGTGGGTCATCGTCGTCTAAATACCTTCTTTCTTTCTAAATCTCATGGTTTCTGAGGGTTGCTCTATATTCCTTATGAAATGATTTGCTGTTGTCAAATAATTTCAGTGTTTTATGTAAATGAAATAATTCTAAGATTAAGAAGAAAGGTAATAGGAAATACATCTTTTGGCTAATAATTCTTTCTGATCTGTGCCACTCCACAGGGCTTTGCATTCCAAGAGTTTAGAATAGCTTGTGGGGTGCATTATTATCTCTAGTAAAGTATTCATCACTTAGTGTTCTTTTCATTGGAAAGATATGGATATTTATACTGTAAAACTGCATGACAATAAACATTGGGAAGAATAAAAAAAATCATCTGTAGTTTCCATTGAAAATATGCATAGAGGTTTTAAGATTGATGGCTTAGATAATTTTAAAAAATCTTTTATCCAGGTGTTAGTATTGTGCAAACTTGGATTAAAAAATAATTTCTTACAATGTGGGTCCGTGGCAAAACTTGGCTACTGTTATTCTAAAATCTAGTTTAATGTGGCGGTAGCAGGAAGATTCGCCAGTGAGTTGAGTCACTAGCTCTCACGCAGGTTGTGTTTCCACTTTTCTTGCCATTCTCAGAGCCACTTAAATTGTCTGCAAGCTACAGTGAATTGGAAACGCTGCCTTCTTAAGTTGTCAGTTTTGTTACAGTAATAGATAATATTAGCCAATACAGAATCACTATGTTCCTGGCACTTTTCTAGTCACTTACATGTGTTACCTCATGGAACACTCAAGTCAATATTGTAAGTACTCTTGTCCTTTTTTTACAGACGTGTTAAAAGGGGCCAGACTCCTAAACTTGCCCAAATCACTGTGCTAGTCAGTGGTGGGGCACGGTTAAAATCCAAGCAGTTTAGTTCCAAAGTTCTTAAATTCTAACCTGTGTTGTCAGGCTTGGCTTCCTGATTTCCGACCATGTGAATGGACTAAAAACTTCCTTTGGGTTCTAAAGCTGTATTTATTTCCAACACTTAATACAGTAATTAACTAACAATAACTAAATATATGTATTCAGCAGAAAGACTCACTAGCTTGAAGACGAATACTATAGCAGGAGTGTAACCCAGTTTTAATCCATTGTAATGAAAATCTGAGAATAGAAGGGTGGTTGCCAGAGGCAGGGATGTGCAGGAAATGAGCAGGTGTAGGTCTAAGGGTGCACACTTTCAAGTATAAGAATAAGTTCTGAGGACCGAGGGTACAGCACAGAGACTATAGTTAGCAACGTGGTATTGTTTACGTGAAAGTTGTTGAGAGCAGATCTCAGCATTCTCAGTGAACACACACAGAGATAACTTCCGTGAGGTGGATGTGTGAATTATCTTGATCTGGGCAATCATTCTACAATTATATGTATATCGAGTCATCATACTGTACACTCTAAATACACACAATTGTATTTGTCAATTATTCCCTTGTAAAGTTGGAAAATCTGCTATTTTAGCCTACTGTCCTCCCATATCACCTCAAATCTGTTCTCTATAGATAATATTTTGATATATTAAATAGTTTCTTTGATGTTTTGTAGGAAGTTTATAGAGGTGAATATTAAAACCCTTTAACTCTTAGCATTTAAATAATGATAAAATTGAAGTTCATTTATATTTATCTACATCAGGTAACTAATTTGTTGCTTCAATGATTTCTTCTCAGAGACTAGATAGGAATATACTATCAATTAGTTTTAATTTACTTTTTATGAAGAGAGGTCAAGGGTAAGAAAGTAGGATTTAAATTTATCAGTGGCCTTCTATCACATTTAGAATATGGAAACTATAAAATGACATTGTAAAAGTCTCTCTTGTTATCAAATAAAATATTCAACAATAGATAAAATAACTTACACACATTAATTGAAAATATATTTGCCTAATTTATTTTGCTAGTTATCAGTTAATGAAATACATGATGTCTAATTTTTGGTATTTCTAAAAATGGAAGAGGATTATTACAAACCTGAGTGAAAGGATGAGAATCTGGATGAAGAGGCTAAACAATTATTTTTCTAAAAATAAGAATAAAAAAACCTAAAAGTAAAAGTGTGCATTAACCCAGAACTCAACTTCATGCAGTCAAATGTCTAATTGCACCTCTTTGCCTCTCCATTTGTTACATTCCAGGCAGGTGGCCTGCTAGCTGATGTTTATCATAATTACACTGCATCTTACTACCTGAGTAGAAAACTACTGAAATGTTGCACATAAATCTTTCAAGTAATAAAATTGCATATCAGAACAGACATATGAAGGTAGAGAAGATGTGAACAGAACACTATATATATTACTAATGTGACTATATAATTTCTTTAAAGATTAACAGTATTGTTCCCTTTCCTTTACTCCTACTCTCTTGACAAGAGTAGAGTAGATGTTCAAGGTCACTGTCATTCATTTTTTCACAGTCCCAGGGACCTTTGAATGATTCAACATAACCAAGTGGCTCTACCGTCTTAAAGGACATTAACATTCTTATTAAGCTCTTGAGAATTTTGACCTTTCTTAAATGTCAGAAAAGGAATATTCTGCAGGTAAGTTGTGATCAACTGGATGCATAATATACCAAGTGTTTGGGGCTCCTTTGTCTCTGTCAGACCTCATGGGAGGTGATGGATTTAATAAAATGCTGTTTTCTATTATGTGAGAGTATTTGATAATTTGCTTAGGGGCTCTCTTGGCACAGAAAATGCTGCAAGATCTGACGTTAGCGATCATAGAATTGTATTCATCTGCACCAGTCCCCACGTTTTACAAATGAGAAAACTGAGGCTCATAGAAATGAAATGATTTGCCCCAAATCAGCTAGCCAGTAGATAGCAGAGATGGGAAAAGAATCCATGTTTTTTAACTTGCTATTCTTTTTACTTTACCACACTGAACTGCATTTTTTCTCCCCTGTACTTCTCTGTCCTTTCATGCAATTCATTATATGCTGAAGTTCCAAGCAGAGGAATTGAATTTTTCATTATAATTTTAATAAGGTGCCACAAAACATGAAATTCACATTTGAATCCCAATTCTCTTCCTTAGACCATAAAAAGTGCTGAATAGTAAAGACAAACATCACCACAAAAGTTACCACTGTGTCTGGACTTCCCAATTTTGATGGTTGTGTGTGGGTTACTATAAATCCAAACACCTCTCTTACTGTGCCTTTTTGAGGTTTATAATCCTATGTGGAGCTAATAATCAACCCTGCCAGCTTTTTGACTAATTTTGCTTTTCTTCTGGTGTGAATACTTCTGACTTAGGACCTAAAAATCTCTTTGGATTCTCTGAAGAATACTGAAACATCTGTCAAAAGGACTGAGAATGTGTGGGGGGTGTGTGTGTGTGCATGTGTGCATGCATCTGTGTATGTCTGCATGTGTGTGTGTGTGTGTGTGTGTGTGTGTGTGTGTGTGTGTATCCTTTCTCTCCACAAAACCCAAGGAATTATTTTTTTCTTCCACAAAACCCCCAAGGTATTACTACTTTCTAAGTGTTGATTCTCCTGTGCTAAAGGCGCCGGTTTCCTACACATAAAAGGTTGGGGGAAGGTGTCTTTGGCAGTTGCCAAAATGTTGCCATTCATTAGGATTATGAGAAAAATCCATTGCCCAAAAGATGACATTTTAAAAAAAGGATGTCCTAGACCAAATAGGAAACTACATGAAGTCAGATTTATTCTTTCTTAAAATTAGCTGAAATCCCTGTAAACTGTACTTTAATCCCAAAACACATACTTGTAATGTTATCTATGAAGCTAATTTTAACATATATATGGTATTTTAAGAATTCTGAGAAAGCACTTCTTTCTGACTTGAACTTATACTGAGTGAAATACTGTTGTTTGATAGTGTGCTCGATTTCATGTTATCAATAGAAGTTTTGCACTGAAATGGCAGCTCCCTCACATTCCTGCTGGCTGGCATCCTCCTGCCTCCTGTCAGCTCTGAACACCACACTTCCTTTTGCCCAAATCCCCCTGACCCCTCTGCTGGGTACAATTGTCTTACCAACTGGGGCACAGCTGTGTGTCTTTTGTTTATGATCAGCCCCCTTCTTTAGGGTGCTTAGAGATCCATATATTATTACTGAAATAAATAGTTACATCTGCAGAGGTTGTCGGCAATCACTCAGCCTGCCCTTTTACATGATAAATGAGGACCTAGGAATCTCTGGCCTGAGTTCAGCACTTCTTAGTGGCACTGGTGGACCCAGAAACCATGTGTCCCAAGGTTTACTTCCTGCTAGTTCTGCTTTTCCTGTTCCTTTGTCTTTGGTAGGCTGTAAAGTTTTAGTTAGATTTGGTATGATAAGTCTGGATAGATATGATTGGTTATTGTAAAGCAACCTGACTGTAATCCTCAGACAGCCCCAGAGTACTTAGAGTCTACCATCTTCAAACATTTCTTTGAACTTAATTCATTGTGTCTTTTTGTTTTAACAGATTCTGTGACACACATAATATCTCAGTCAGGTTGCACTGAGGGTCCAGCTTGAATCTGACCTTTGCATACTGCTGGAAGTACCCAGATGCCCAGTGGGGGGCCTGCCAGGAAGATCAAAGTAAGAGATTAGGAGAATTTGGGAAGTGAAAAGAACCTCTGCTACTGGACAAAGAAGCTTGCTTGATGGAATGCCCCAGCAGGGAATGGAGGGTGAAAATAGGGGTAAACAGGGATGAGAAGAGCCTGGGGTTCTCACTAACACTTGTCCTTTATCCATATCACATAAGCCAGTTAGTACATCTAAAGGAGGGAGGGGCTAAAAAACCGTTAAAATTAATTAAATCAGCAAAAGCTATTTTAATTAAAATCTCTATGAGGCATTTGATGTATAAAGCAGCACATTTCTGGTACTTATGATAAAACTGGAACACACCAAAAACGTAAAAAAGTCAGTCTTTGACCTTCTACATGGAATTCAGCATTGCTTAAATTTATGGAAGTCTTCAGGTAACTTAATGCTCTGAGAACAGTAGAATATCCATTATTGATGTTTTCCTTGGATAAGACCCTGGATTCTTAACCAAGTTCCTTTGTGAGAAAGATTACAGACAGCTTGGAGAGTGTAGTGTCTATTTGAATAAGAGACTCAAGGACTTAAGGGCGAAGGACTTTTTTGGAAGTTCTGGGCAAAAACAATTTTGCTTTGACATCCGTCTTGTAGAATATGCCACAAAGGAAGGTGAAGACATTTCCTCTTTACCCCCTTCAAAGCACAAGTTTTGTATTTTGAGGGCCCCGTCCTGTGGTGATGCCCAAGATTACTTGCTGAAAAATAGCAGCCATGCCTGGCAGGCAGAATGGGAATTACAGGCTCACCAGCAAAGCCAGAGGTGACCTTTGGGAGCTATTCCCAGTGGAGGCAGCATCATACCTAGTGGGAGTGCGGCCACTAAGAAGATATGGTGTTTTTACCCAGGTGATGCTCCTCAGAGTCTGCAAACATTTGTGAGACCTCGTATGGGAACTCTCAGGGACACTCAGGGAGAAAATTCAGAAGCTCCTGAGATTCTGTGTGAGCAGGTGGAGATTTGGAATCACCTCGTTTGCTCCTCCTTGAATTGCCTGTTTTGGGGGTTTGAAAGCACATTTGTTTACTTGTAATTTCAAATCATAAATTAAAGAACACTTTTATGATTACTGGCATTCTCATAACTGATTGCAATGTTATTCTCTTAATTCTAATTCTAATCCTAAAATAATAACATCCTCTGAATAAACAAATCCCATGTCAACTGCTCCATCTTTTACACTAGAGCATATTATAGAGTTTTTATTTTCTCTCAGAACTTTGCTTATCTAGAATTTAAAAAAATCAGTTTTCAAATCTATGCTGTCTCTTTGCTGCAATGAAAGCAGCATAAGAGTAAGGAGAGACACAGAATGACTTTATCAGCAACCTTTTCAGTGTCTGTGTCTAACTTAAGATCTCATGTCCTTGGTCAAACCGAGTCTCCAGATGGCACTGGTGTCAGGAAGATCTCAGAAAAAAGATGACCCAAATATATTTTTATATCTGTGTTTCAGTTTATCAATCACTAGTTTTGTTTTTGAAATATTTTGTAGGTCAAAGCAGTTTTAAGATCCCTCTTCGGCAGTTACTGGCCATTCTTGCCCTATTCTTCCTATTTTCTGTATATTAGAAACTTTCTCAGTCTGCAATTTATAGTTCCCAGGGCAATACCAAGAGTTTGTCGAGAATCCACTTTTCATTCCCTGGCAAAGTTGCTTTTAGAACAGCAAAAGTACTTAACTGTTTTGTTTAAGGAAATTTCTAATCAACATAAATCATCAACACAGTTGTGGAGTCACAGTAGTGTGTCCTTTATTTTTTGTGATAAGAACATTGGACAAGAGACCTACCCTCCTGATTTTAAGTGTACAGTACAGTATTATGAACCACAGATACAATCTTGTAGAGCAACTCTCTTCAACTTAATATAGTGTATACTTTTATATTTAAGGATATTCCTGAACTGTTCCCCAGGAACATCCTTATTGTGACATATTCTTTATTTTGCAGTAATCTTTGCACACATCAGATATAAGCCTGGTAAGTAGAAGTATGCGTTTCTGTAAAAGTTAGCCAAATATTGTATGTTTCGTCTTTGCCAATGTTTGTACCTTCTGTTCTTGGAATTACTTCTCTGGGTCAGGGTGAGCATTTGTGCATTTGAGGACAAAAGGGCAAGTGTCTTCAGGTTTACACTATTTGGCAGAATTTATTCATTGCTGTTTCTTACAAATAGGATCTCCATTAGCATGATAAAAATTCGAATAGCATATTCTTTGTGAATAAGTGTTTCAGACAGTTGTATTCATAAATGCCCTTGGGATACTACAATGTCCTTCCTCCAAACCACCTTCCCTGGGTCTAAACTCATCCTGCTTTATCTTGGCCTCCTATTTTAACAATAACTTTTGTGTTAAGGCATTGGTGCAAGGTCTCCTGGAGGCCCCTGTCAAAATGTGCAAGCTGCTTTGGAGGGACAGGAGGACAGGAGAGCTGTTTCATTAGCATAGGCTGGCAAACTGCCACCCTCAGTCATTTAACATCTAGTAATTGAGCTTCTTTTATGTGCAAGGCAGTATAGTCAAATGAGGAGAAAGGAGGTTCCCTGAGGACGTGGAGAATTGTTAATATTTGATGGCTATGAAGGCAGAAAAAATAATTTGAAGCTTGGGGAAAATGCTTTCAGGGTGCAGAGATACCTAGTTGGATTGCTGCATCTGGGCTCACTTACACAGCAGTGGGTATAATTGGGAAGCGGAGCATTTGTGTAAATGATGTTGAAATGGAGGCAATGGTGTTTTTCTAGAGATCTTTTTATTCATTCACCAGTTATTGAGCATCTACAATGTGTCTGGCATCAAGGACACAGGGACATAAAGGTAAAGAAAACTGGCAAAGTCTCTGCCCTCAAGGAACTTACAGGCTAGCGAGACAGGCCCATAACACATAAACAAATAAATGCATAAGGGCGGATAGTGATAGGTGATACAGAGAGGGAGACAGTCAGATGAGGGGAATAGGAAGCGCTAGGTGGAAGGGGCTGAGAGTACCAGGTGAGGGGATGCTGCTATTTTGTTTAGGGAGGACAGGGAAGGCCTGATGGAAGTAAGAGATCAAGCCCTGCAGTCGTGGGAGGGAGCAGATAGAGCAGTTGTGATGGGAACAGATGCAAGGAAATACTTGGTGTGTTCAAGGCATAGGAAGGAAGTCAGTGTGGCTTAACAAGAGTGAGCTAAACAGAGAGTGTAGGAGAGGAATTTTGAGAGGAAGAGGGTGAGAAGGAGAGCCTTGAGACCTGGTACAGACTTTGGATTTTAGTCTGAATGAGCTGGTAATTGGCTGGAGGATTTTCAGCTGAGGAATGACATCATCAAACACATTTTTGAAGGACAGTGACTGCTGTGTTGAGATTAGATTACATGGATTCAAGGGTAGAAGCAGGAAGAATCGTATGACAAAAATCCAGAAGAGGAATGATGGTAGCTTTCATCCAAATTGTATTGGTGAGAGATGAGATTAGAACTCAGATTAGGGATTTTTATTTGAAGGTAGAACTGCTAGGATTTGCTGTTTTTTAACTTGGCTAATACATATCAGTGCTCTTCTTCCTTGAGGCTGGAGGTATGTGGGGTGGGCTATGTGCACAGAAAGCAGTCGTGAACTTCCTCTAGCCAAGATTTGAGAATCTAAAGCCACAACACTCACAGTTATGTGGCCTTGGAGTCATGTGTAAAATATCCAGTAATTGAAATTGCCTACATGATTACAGTTGATCCTGTGGGGTCCACTATACCAGAGTATCTTGAGAAGACATGAACAGTTTTTAAGAGCCCTCTGTTAACAATTACGAGGTCTCAGCTTGTTTCAAGAGCCAGTGTGGGATAGAGGGCAAGCCACCATTTTCCTCTAGCTCCAATGTGGTTCAGGAATTCAAATTCATGTATAATTTTTTGGCAATTGTGATGCCAAAATTAATTTTATTTGTCAACTTGACTAGGCCATGGGGTGCCAGATTAAACATTATTTTTGGGTGTGTCTTTCATGATGTTTCTGGATGAGGTTAGCATTTGAATCGGTGGGCTCAGTAAAGTAAATTGCCTTCCTCGTTGTAGATGGGCATCGTCTAATCTGCTGAGGGCATGAATAGAAGTGGAGGTTGCTGCCTGCCTGCTTGAGCTGGGACATCCATCTTCTGTCCTTGGGCTGGGATTTACTCTACTGCCTCTGTCTGACACTCAGTCCTTGAAACTCAGACCGGAATTAACACCACCAGCTTTGCTGGGTCACCACCAGCTTGCAGACAGCAGATAATAGGGTTTCTTAGCTTCCAAAACTACATGATCCAATTCCTCGTAATAAATCTCTGTCTCTCTCTTTCTCTCTGGGAACCAATATGCTATTAGTCTGTTTATCTAGAGAATCCTGACTAATGCAAAGGCCTTTTAAGCTAGAGGAGATTTCTAGTTCAAGATATGGTTATTTGCAAGTAAAGTTTGATTCTGAAATCAATTTTAAAGGAAGTAAGAATTGCCTTTGATTTATCTTCACATTCAGGGGCTTCTCCTCTCTCTAGATGCCTTTTTCAAGTGTATACTCTATCACATTCACATTTATCTTGGTCCTACTAGTTGCAATTCCTAGCTACCATAACTTACTATGTTTTACTAGAGTATTTCAGAGACCAAAATCTTATTTGACCTGCAAGAAAGTCCCAGAAGTGGAGCTTGTGATTGATGGTGACAAAGTAGATTTTTTTTTCTTTTTCTTTTTGGCAGGTACCCTGCCAGGTGCCTGCAAATCACACCTTCTTTGCGACCATTTATTGCAAGTGGGATGCATGACTGTTTGGCACAGTAGCTAAATCCAAATGACCATTTGTTTATCAGCAAATACTTACTGGGTGCTTATCATGTTCTACGCCCTGTGCTGAGTGGGGAGTTATAGCCATAGTGAGACAATCAAGACAAGGATTTACAGAAAATGATATATTACCGAGGATTCCTGGAAAAAACTTATAAGGGAGCAGGAAGATAAAATGAAGAGGAAGGAGCCCAGCAAGTGTCTAGTATTATTGAAAGTCCCACAGAGAGTAAATTCAGATCAATTCCACAGGAGAGCTCTAGAGATAATAGGCCGCAGCTTAGAGTTGTCCTGACCTTGGAGCCAGGAGGCTGCTCTAGGAAAAATGTGAATTCTAAGGCTCTGCCAGCTCTTCCATTCAGGCAGGCAGGGTGAGTTCCAGAAACCTAAAAAAGGTTGCAGGTGCTTGATGTTGGGAATAAAGGCAGATGCCTGTGTGAACATGGTAAAGGGATAAGAGAGGATATGAAAGAGTACTGGCAGTGTCCTTTTAGACTACATAGTGCCCCACTCAGATCCACTCATACCACACATTAAATGGCTCCACATGCTAAGACACCATGAGCTGGAGAGGCAAATCCAGGCCCCGAAAGTGTAATGGGTTTGAGCTAATCAGCTTGTCACCAAGTGACTGCCTGGCTTCTGTGGGAGATGGAATCACAGTGAGAGTTGAGTGTCTTTTTCCTCGGCTGGCTGCTTGGATGCTCAACAGTATCATTCATTAGATCAACCTTGGTGAGGGGCAGCACAGGCTGCTGGCCCACGAATGGCCTGCATCTCTGCTGTAATGGCAGCTAGGTCTACTGTGCTAGTACTGGACCAGTCAAGGACAGAGGCTGCTTGACATCCACAGGATGAGACATTCTCTCCACATATCGTTTATCTCATGCTCTGCAGTGGATGCTGTCTGGTGGACACTAACATGCACGCAAATATTCACCATCTTCGGGTCTGTTCTCACAGATCTATCCACATGCTTCTTCCTCTGATTACCTTAATATTCCCAAATCTTTCTCCCTAATCTTCTAGTGTTGCTGTTTTCATTTCTTTGGCCAACTAATAAACCTTTTGACACTGCGCAGGAATTTAGGTCAGGATTTTTCTTAGTTCACTTCTCTTCCCACCAAAATGCAGATGACCAGGTACACCATCTGGAGCTCTGTTCTTTGGGAGGATTTTTCTATAACAGCACAGTATTTTCAGCACTCTGCCACCCCTGAGTGGGAATGTGGAGTGGTAGTAGTACATTTTTAACATCAACCAATATATTGAGCTATTTCATTCTCCTTTAAGCAGTCCTGGGTTTATCTTCCTTTTTAGCCAGTGGCAGGAATACCCCATGAGAAGAGAAAGAGGTGTTGGTGCAATAGAGGTGGATGATATTGGGGTCTGGGACACCTGTTGTGTTACTGTTGGAGGGTCTGGGACACTGTTTGGGACTTAAGATCTGTACCTGCTCAAGGCTGTTCCTGGCTGTCTGGTGAAATGTCGCTTATCTGTTGAACCTTATGATTTGGTGAGTCCATCAACATTCTGTTCCTCATGGGAGTGTCTGTTTGCTTGTCAATGAATGTCCATGGTCATTTGTTCAGTCTCACCAAGGATCCAGTAGCATTTCAGAATTTTTTTCAAATGGGGGTGTATGATTCTCTGCTGCAAATATCATAGCTATGTGTCAGGCCCTTGAGGGTCTGTACTGAGATTCTGCATTTAGGACTCGCCAGAGAATCCAAGCAATATCTTCACTATAGCTCTCTCCAGCACCATGGGATCTGTTGTTCATATGGCCCAAGTAAAAGGGGTCACTTCCACTCTCACCTAAACCTGATGCAAAGCCTGCTCTTGATCTGACAGCCATCAGAACCACACAATAAAAGATAGGACAGCATTCTCAAATGCAAAACTTGAACAGGGCTACCAACTACTGTTCCTTTTCTTTGGGTAGTTGAAGGAGATGTGAGGCATAATAAGTTGTTCTTCATTTTGGAGAAGATCCTTGGCTTGTTCCATATCACCAAGCCCTTAAGAACTTCACTGACACAGCACTGAATCTTAGTAGGTTTTAATCTTCCACCTATGCTGCACATGTGTCTTACCAGACATCCAGAATACTGGCAAATTACTGCATATTAGGTCCAACCCATGATCATGAAGTCGGCGATGCAGTGAGCCAGTTTGGTGTGCTATGGAATGTCTGGCTGATAAAAGCCATTCTGGATTATGTGTCAAAGGGCAGAATCATGTTTGTACTTCTACCCATTCAGCTGAATGAAAACTTCTGATCCTTACTGATGGCTGCTGAAAAGAATGTGTTCATTTTAGAAAAAAAATCATAATTGGTATAGCTAATTGAATTAGAACTACAATTCAGTTACAGTCACTGGCCACAACTGTGTTTTGTCACTTTATTTACCACCACCAATGGGATTCCTATTGCTGTCTAGCCAATGAGTCATCCAGCTTCACAATTCTATCCTGGATCTCTACGATCATGTCTGGTACCAGTTCTCTTAGGGTGGGTTTTCCAGGAGCAAATCCTGAGATAAGGATTTGTGTGGAAGTAATTTATGAAGATGTGTTCCCAGAAAGACTGGCAGGCGAGTGGAAAGTGAGGCCCGGTAGAGAAAGCGTCTAAGCAAGAGGGAGGTACCAGGCAGCCAGGCATAGTGCCAGGAAGAGGGACTTTGACTCATTACTGCAAGGAAGATATGGAGACAGTGTGAGCACATCTCAGGGCTGTCATAACCAAAAGGCAGGGGAGCTGGCAGATTTGTACCTCTGCAACTGTGAGTCATTGGTCAAGGCAGTTGCCACTGCTGGGAGATCAGTTCCCAGGCAGTTCCAATTCTTCATACAGACAAAGGGATCTGGCCTCTTAAGGTCCATCTTCCAACAAAGAGATGTGGTTCCTGGCTGTTAGTAGTAAAAAAGAAATCCACAGTGGTGGACATAGTATGCATGAAAATGCAGAGCATTCTAAGAGGAATAAGGGGGAACACAGAGGCTGTCTTCCAGAGGGGTGATAATAGCAGACAATAAACAACTAAAAAATTGCCAGAGGGAACGATATCTTTTGGTAATGTACAACAGAGATAGTATGCCTTTCCCACTACCTCTGAACACTAGTCTCCAGAGTAGATTGTTAGTCTTAAATTTTCCAGATAATCTATAATATATGTTAAAAGGAGATAGATGCTGTGAGGGAAAATAGATCTGTAGAGTAAGTGGGGTAGGGGCACTTTGCATTTGTGTGCGTGTGTGTGTGTGAGTGTGTGTGTGATTTTTGGAGGGTGATCAGGGCAAGCCTTGGGATCAGGAGATTGGAGGGAAATATACTATGCAAAGGCAAAACAAGTATAGATGCTTTGAGACAGGTGTATGTTTGATAGGTTCAGGAAACAACTAGGAATCTAGCATAAGAATTGGAATTGTTGGTTCAAATGGAGCGGACCAGGAGGAAAGTGGAAATTATAGCAGCTGTGGAGTGTGGGCAGTTGAATAACCAGGGTCTTAGAGACTATTTTAAGGACTCTGTTTTTTATTCTAAGATGGGAGGTCAAGGGAAAATTTGAAGGAGAGGAGTGTCATGATCTGATTCACATTTTTAAAGGCTCACTTTTATTGCTTTGTGAAAAAGACTCTCTAGGGAGCAGAGGCAGAAATACAGAGCTAGCTAGGAGGTTCCTGCAGTAATCACAAGACTAGGATGACAGCAGTGGAATAGTGAAAACAGGCTGGATTATGGAAAAAATGGTAATAGAATTTGCTGATAAATTGTGTAGATTAGATATGGAATAATTTGACTGGTATGAACATTTCATATTTTAAAAAATTCATCTCTAATTCATATTTCCCCTGATGTTGCATCATAGTTTCTAGCTTTGGGGGATAAAAATTTATTTAAAGGCAATTCCATTACAGAAAAGAATATTAAAACTACAGGCACTTCTGTGGGTTACTGATAGCTCTGGGTAACAATTAAGCCAGTAAACGTAGTTTTAGTCATAGTGAGAGCTACACAAAAAGTAAGACATCCCTGGTTTTGATAACTTATTGGGTCTCTGACAATAATGAAGATATAAGGTTATATAATATGTGGTACATATCATAGTAGAACTGGGGAGAGGATTTCCATATATGAAACATCTATAGAAAACACACATGTGCAAGTGCACACACACACACACTCTCTCCTTCTCTCTCTCTCTTTCTCTAAGTGATCTCCCTGGACTCTAAGTACAGTAAGAATCCACTCTGTCCCACATCAAGGACAGAATTTATCCTGATGTGAATGAATGAACAATGAGTATGAATAAGTATGAACAATGAACAATGAATGAGCATGAATGACTTTCCTTGAGCTAAATATGTATGTAAGAAGCAATAGTTTCACAGCTTTTTTCCCCCAGGACTTTCTGAATGCTAACTAACTCAGTAATGCTTGATCTGAGTTAGTTTGGAGAAACTTTGAAAATTTAATAAGTGATAGAGAGTGCACATTAGCACACCATTTTACATACAATTTAAGGAGTTCCTAGATAATCTGAAGCCAGAGGGATCCTGGAACCCAGATTGCAAACTGCTCACAATGTTTTTAAATCACTTGGGTTTTGTCATCAAGCAGCAACTATGTCTTAATATCCATTTTCTCATGAAATGTTTCAACCAACTTTGTCAGAAACCTTACCAGAATCCGAACACCAGAGATCCAACTGAAAGATGCAAAACAGATTGACCCTGTGGCCAGAGAGTGATAAGCAGATCTCTAAATGCCTTCATTTTTTTGAGCAGTAAAGAAAATGAGATAATTTGGTATTTCTAAACACATGATTACATTTCCTCTACCAAGTGGGTATGCATGCAGAGGATGTTGAATGCATTGTTATCCAGGCACAGATGCAATTTTTCAGTGAAATATGTTTACCTTAGAGTAGAGATGAGCAAGGACATTAGAGGCAAGCTGAGGAAAGATCCATCACCTAACAATTTTAAGGAGTAAGCTAAAAAATGAAATTCAGCTTTCCTGCGAGTAATCACTAGAGGCATCAGGCTATGGATTTCCAGGACAGCAAGTCATGGCTGCTTTTTTGCTAGTAAATTACACATTAAGTCTGAGCTATTTATTTATTTACCTATTCCAGGCTCATTAAAATGCACCCTTTGTAGAACTCTCTAAGCACAGGTACAAAGTAATAATGGCTCAGTAAACTGTGTGCTCTGGAGAGCCTGCAAGAAAGTAGGTTCAGGTGGAATTGACACAGATGAACTGGTGGTAGCTGTCGGTGAAATGTGGACTGACCTCCAAGGGTGTAAGTGTCACTAGAGCAAAGCATTTTGTGAGCTGAGTGAGATGAACAGCAGTAATCTCTTTTGGAATAGCAATCTTGGGGACGGTCATTTTCTCTCTCTGATTTCTGGGCTGAAAACTGTGCTGCACACTTTAGGGAGATGCCTTGAGTTTTATGTAGTTCATTATACTTTTGCATGGCACCCGGCATTGGTATCCATACGGCAACCAGGTGAAACTGGTCTGAGTCAAGACAAAATAACAGACTGCATTGATCTAAGACCTTAAAAGCAAAAGACAAAAGTATAAAATGAGGGCTCATGGGATTCAGGCTGGTTCTGGCCGGGTTTTGCCACTCACTGGTTAGCATTAACTTCCTGAATACTGGTATCTTCAACTCAAACATGGAGATAATAGTATTTTATTCCTAAGGTTGTTATGAGGAGAATGGATAATTCATATATAAAACTCTTAGGAGATTGCTGAATATATGGCAAGCTCTCAATATATGTGTCTTTTCTTCTCAGTTTGACTTTGGACTGGCTCACTACTGAGGGCACGGCAGATGCTCTTGCCCTGAGGTTCTCTCCCTTTCTAGCAACTGCCAGTGCGGCTTGGGACTCTCTCCTTTACATGGGCTCCTCTTGCAGTGGTGGGAAGGTCCCTCCTGCTGTTGTGGTTGGTGGGTAAACAGGTAAGAGGAAAAATACCTGCTGTCACTGCCAGGGCTTCAAGAAGGCATGTGCGTGTCTAGTCTCGTCTCTGCAATTTAGATTAACTTTTCCCAGTATACTATTAACATTTTGGTACAAACTTTTTAGACTCAGTTTTTATGTGTAAGTAAACAGAAAATCACAATTATACTGTCTATACTGGTTGGCAACTTGATTCTTTTCATTTAAAAATTGTGAGCATTTTTCAATGGAATGAAACATTCCTTCAACATAATTTAAAATAAGTTGTCCTGTTGTATTTTTTTCTGAAAATGGAGGCATCTTTATTTAAAAGTAATATGTGATAAACAGTCTCTCATTTCACTCCTCAAAAGTAATTGCTGTTAAGAATTTCATTTTATATCTTTCATGATGCTTCTGTGAATATAAACTATAACGTATATGTTTTACCTAAATGTAGGTACAATACACAATCTAATCTATAACCTGCTTTTTTAACTCAAAAAGAAATATTGTAGACATCTTGTCAATATAAAAGTCTGCCTAAAAAAAGGTAAATAGTATTCCATTATATGGATGTATCATCATTTATTTACTTAATCTCTTGTCAGTGGACATTTTGATTATTTTAAGTGTTATTTATTATACCGCATTCTCTGAACATCTTTATATAGCATATTTGTACACTCTTATTTCCTAAAAAATAGATAATGAGAAATGGGATTTTACATGTTTTGAATGTTGGTACAAATAGCCCTCAAGAAATGCTGAATATTTTACATTCCCTTTCAAAATGCACCAGTTGTCCCATTTCCTCATACCTTTGCCAAAACTAGACTACTGTTTTTTTGTTTTTTATTTTAAATTCCTTGCTAAATTTAATATCTTTTTGACCTGCTCGAAATCCTCACTGGAACTGAACAGTATTTAAATCAGAGCCAAATATTGGGCAATTAATGCACCTGATTCATCCTTTTCAGTCTCTTTCAATAGCAGCCATGTTATTCCCATGGGAAAATATTTTCTAAGTTCCAGACCATTAGTAAAAATACCAGGTTTGTAAACTTTGCTGATGCAACGGATGAATTTCTTAAAAAACATTTATCCTATATCTGTAATCCTATACTAGATTATGTTCATATCAATTTATGAAGTTGACTTCCATTAAGGGTATTGTGACTAATTTTTAACATTTTAGAAGAATAAGAAATTGTCTCAGTGGGTTAAGTTTCAAGGATCTTTTGAAAGACTTTAGAAAAACTTGAGGGCTCAGTTATTCCTTCCAGACATCCTATGTAAGATGCATTTATTTTGTCTGCTGCTACAGTTATCTTGAGACCTCATTATCTGGAATGGCTCTGTGGCTTGAAGTCCTGAGGGAAATATTTTCACCCACCATAATATCAGCCTTTCAGATTTTTTTTTTTTGGAACACTTGAGTCATTTATTTCCTGCTCACTGTATACACAGCCCCACGGGCAAGACCTCTGTGCCCAATAGTCTTTACACCATCTCTCGCCTTGGGGAGAGCAGGGGTGTGCCGTAATGCAGGCCTCGGAAATCTGGGACTTAATCCAGGCATCGTTCCTGGGCCAGGGGGTTTGCATGACAGCTCCAAGTTAAGGGGCGCTGCCTAGTGAAATGGCTCTGGGTCAGATGTAGAACCTAGAGTCCGCCCCGACCTCGCTCTCAGCTCTGGCAAGTGAGGTCGACCACAGCTCTGTTTCATCACAGACAGAGGATTGATTGCCCACCGGCTCTGGTCTTGGTCTCAGATGTCTCTGTTTTCTCAGCACACGTAACCTGCCATCCTAAAGAAGCCAGGCACTCTGTTGCTGGAAGGGAAAGGCTTGGCTCTTCACATAGATGAGGCTGTGGACAAATCCTGCATGCCTCAGGGAAGCTGGGAGTTGCCCCTGGCTCCAGCGGGCATTCCGGTGACTTTCTGTGTGATTGTGGATCTGTGGCAAATGCACACTCCCTGTTCCTGGATGCCCTGGGCCGGGAAGGCGGAGGAAGGCTCAGGAAGGCTCCACGGTTACGTCCAGGGGTGGAGCCACTGTGACGTGCCTACTGGTTTTTGTGTTGGTATTTGGCCCCTGAGATGAGGGGTCCGGCTACGGAAACACCGTTGAAGTGAGGAGGCAGTCCTTGCAGGCACAGATTTGATATATGCAGACCAGCTCCCACAGTTCAGTGACATAACGTCAGCCTCGGACAACGTGGATCAGATCTCAGTACATGGTAATTAACTGGGAGGGAGGCCCAGGACGCTGGGCTCAGGTAGACTGACTTGGGGTGGGCCTCACATGACCAAAAGACCTGCAGGTTGAGATTCGTTTTTTAATAACAGCTTTTTTTTCTTTTTGCCTGTTTCTGTCTTATTATTATTATTAATTACTATTTATTTTGCTATCATTAATATACAATTACATGAACAACATATGGTTACTAGACTCCCCCCATTATCAAGTCCCCACCACATACCCCATTACAGTCACTGTCCACCAGCGTAGCAAGATGCTATAGAATCACTACTTCTCTTCTCTGTGTTATACTGCCTTCCTGTGTCCCCACCCCCCAACTACATTATACGTACTAATCATAATGCCCCTTTTTCCACTTGTGCCTCCCTTCCCACTCATCCTCCACAATCCCTTTCTCTTTCGTAACTGCTAGTCCATTCTTTGGTTCTGTGAGTCTGCTGCTGTTTTGTTCCTTCAGGTTTTTCTTTGTTCTTATACTCCACAGGTGAGTAAAGTAATCTGATACTTGTCTTTTTCCACCTGGCTTATTTCACTGAGCAAAGTAACCTCTAGCTCCATCTATGTTGTTGCAAATGGTAGGATTTGTTTTTTTCTTATGGCTGAATAATATTCCATTGTGTATATGTACCACATCTTCTTAATCCATTCATCTACTGATGGTAAACATAGGTGTGCATGCTGTGATAAACATAGGGGTGCATATGTCTTTTTCAAACTGGGCTGTTGCATTCTTAGGGTAAATTCCTAGGAGTGGAATTCCTGGGTCAAATGGTATTTCTATTTTGAGTTTTTTGAGGAACATCACTACTGCTTTCCACAATGGTTGTACTAATTTACATTCCCACCAGCAGTGTAGGAGTGTTCCCTTTTCTCCACATCCTTGCCAACATTTGTTGTTATTTGTCTTTTAGATGTTAGCCATCCTAACTGGTATGAAGTGTTTGTGGTTTTAATTTGCATTTCTCTGATGATTAGGGATGTGGAGCATCTTTTCATGTGCCTGTTGGCCATCTGAATTTCTTCTTTGGAGAAGTTTCTGTGCAGCTTCTCTGCCCATTTTTTAATTGGCTTATTTGCTTTTTGTTTGTTGATGTAATTTGGATGTCAACCCCTTATCAGATATATCATATATGAATATATTCTCCCCTACTGTAGGATGTCTTTTTGTTCTACTGATGGTGTCCTTTGCTGTACAGAAGTTTTAGTTTGATATAGTCCCACTTGTTCATTTTTGCTTTTGTTTCCCTTGCTGGGGAGATATGTTCATGAAGAAGTTGCTCATATTTATGTCCAAGAGATTTTTGCCTATTTTTTTTCTAAGATTTTTATGATTTCATGACTTACATTCAAGTCTTTGATCCATTTTGAGTTTACTTTTGTGTATGGGGTTAGACAATAATCCAGTTTCATTCTCTTACATGTAGCTGTCCAGTTTTGCCAACACCAGCTGTTGAAGAGGCTGTCATATCCCATTGTATATCCATGGCTCCTTTATCGTATATTAATTGAACATATATGCTTGGGTTTATATCTGAGCTCTCTAGTCTGTTCCATTGGTCTATGGGTCTGTTCTTGTGCCAGTACCAAATTGTCTTGATTACTGTGGTTTGTAGTCAGGGAGTCTGAAGTCAGGGAGAGTAATTTCCCCTGATTTATTCTTCCTTCTCAGGATTGCTTTGGCTATTCGGGGTCTTTTGTGGTTCCATATGAATTTTAGAACTATTTGTTCCAGTTCATTGAAGAATGATGTTGGTATTTTGATAGGGATTGCATTGAATCTGTAGATTGCTTTAGGCAGGATAGCCATTTTGACGATTTTAATTCTTCCTATCAATGAGCATGGAATGTGTTTCCATTTATTGGTATCTTCTTTAATTTCTCTCATGAGTTTCTTGTAGTTTTCAGAGTATGTCTTTCACTTCCTTGGTTAGGTTTATTAATAGGTATTTTATTCTTTTGGATGCAATTGTGAATGGAATTGTTTTCCTGATTTCTCTTTCTGCTAGTTCAGCGTTAGTGTATAGAAATGCAACAGATTTCTGTGTATTAATTTTATATCCCACAATTTTATGGAATTCAGATATTAGATCTAGCAGTTTTGGAGTGGAATCTTTAGGGTTTTTTTATGTACAGTATCATGTCATCTGCAAATAGGGACAGTTTGACTTCTTCCTTGCCAATCTGGAAGACTTTTATTTCTTTGTATTTTCTGATTCCATGGCTAGGACCTCCAGAACTATGTTGTATGAAAGTAGGGAGAGTGGGCATCCTTGTCTTGTTCCTGATCTTAAAGGAAAACCTTTCAGCTTCTTGTTGTTCAGTATAATATTGGCTGTGGGTTTGTCATATATGGCCTTTATTATGTTGAGGTACTTGCCCTCTAAACACATTCTGTTGAGAGTTTTTATCATGAATGGATGTTGAATTTTGTCAAATACTTTTTCAGCATCTATGGAAATGATCATGTGGTTTTTGTCCTTCTTTTTGTTGATGTAGTGGGTGATTTTGACAGATTTTCTAATGTTGTAGCATCCTTGCATCACTGGGATGAATCCCACATGATTATGATGGATGACCTTTTTGATGTATTTTTGAGTTCAGTTTGCTTATATTTTGTTGAGTATTTTTGCATCTATGTTCATCAGGGATATTGGTCTGTAATTTTTTTTTTGTGGTGTGTTTGCCTGGTTTTGGTATTAGAGTGATGTTGGCCTCATAGAATGAGTTTGGGAGTATTCCCTCCTCTTCTATTTTGGAAAACTTTAAGGAGGATGGGTATTAGGTCTTCACTAAATGTTTGATAAAATTCAGCAGTGAAACCATCTGGTCGAGGAACTTTGCTCTTAGGTAGTTTTTTGATTACTAATTCAATTTCTTTGCTGGTAATTGGTCAGTTCAGATTTTCTGTTTCTTCCTGAGTCATCCTTGGAAGGTGGTATTTTTCTAGAAAGTTGCCCTTTTCTTCTAGGTTATCCAGTTTGTTAGCATGCAATTTTTCATGGTATTCTCTCATGGTGTCTGTAGTTCTCTGTGGTGTCTGTAGTGATTTTTGCTCTCATTTCTGATTCTGTTTATGTGAGTAGGCTCTCTTTTTTTCTTGATAAGTCTGGCTAGGGGTTTATGTATTTTGTTTATTTTCTTGGAGAACCAGCTCCTGCTTTCATTGATTCTTTCTATTGTTATATTCTTCTTAATTTTATTTTTTTCTGCTTTCATCTTTATTATGTCACTCCTTCTGCTGACTTTGGGCCTCATTTGTTGTTCCTTTTCTAGTTTCATTAATTATGAGTTTAGACTGTTCATTTTGGATTGTTCTTCTTTCCTGAGGTAGGCCTGTATTGCAATGTATTTCCCTCTTAGCACGGCCTTTACTGCCTCCCAGATATTTTCTGGTGTTGAATTGTTGTTGTCATTTGTCTCCATATATTGCTTGATCTCTGTTTTTGTTTGGTCATTGATTCATTGATTATTTAGGAGCATGTTATTAAGCCTCTATGTGTTTGTGGGCTTTTTCATTTTCTTTGAGTTATTTCTTTCTTGTTTCATACCTTTGTGATCTTAGAAGCTGGTAGGTACAATTTCAACCTTTTTGTATTTACCAAAGTTCTTCTTGTGGCCCAGTATATGATCTATTCATGAAAATGTTCCATGTGCACTTGAGAAGAATGTGTATCCTGTTGCTTTTGGATGGAGTGTTCTGTAGATGTCTGTTAGGTCCATCTTTTCTAATATGTTGTTGAGTGCCTCTGTCTCTACTTATTTTCTGTATGGTTGATCTGTCCTTTAAAGTGAGTGGTGTGTTGAAGTCTCCTAAAATGAATGCATTGCATTCTCTTTCCCCCTTTAATTCTGTTAGTATTTGTTTCACATATATAGGTGATCCTGTATTGGGTTCATAAATATTTATAATAGTTATATCCTCTTGTTGGACTGACCATTTTATCATTACGTAATGCCCTTCTTTGTCTGTTGTTACTTTCTTTGTTTTGAAGTCTAGTTTGTCTGATACACTTACAGCAACTCCTGCTTTTTTCTCCCTATTAATTGCATGAAAAGTCTTTTTTCATCCTTCACTTTCAGTCTGTTTATATCTTTTGGTTTGAAGTGACTCTCTTGTAGGCAGCATATAGATGGGTCTTGTTTTTTTATCCATTCAGTGGCTCTATGTCTTTTGATTGGTGCATTCAGACCGTTTACATTTAGGATGATTAGCATAGATATGTACATATTACCATTGCAGGCTTTAGATTCCTGGTTACCAAAGGTCCAAAAGTAATTCCCTTACTATCTAACAGTCTAATTTAACTTCATTCGTATGCCATTACAAACACAACCTAAAGGTTCTTTTTTTTTTCCTCCTTTTTCTTTTTTCTTCCTCCTCCATTCTTTGTATGTTACGAATCATATTCTGTACTCTTTGTCTATCCCTTGGGTGATATATACTTAGCATTAAGAATACTTCTATCTATAGGAGTCCTTCCAAAATGCACTGTAGAGGTGGTTTGTGGGAGGTCAATTTTCTCAGCTTTTGCTTATATGAAAATTGTTTAATCCTTCCTTCAAATTTAAATGATAACGTTGCCAGGTAGAGTATTCTTGGTTCAAGGCCCTTCTGCTTCATTGCATTAACTATATTATGCCACTCCCTTCTGGCCTGTAAGGTTTCTGTTGAGAAATCTGATGATAGCCTGATGGGCTTTCCTTTGTATGTGATCTTTTTTCTCTCTCTAACTGCTTTTAAAAGCCTATCTTTATCCTTGATCTTTGCCATTTTAATTATTATATGTCTTGATGTTGTCTTCCTTTGGTCCCTTGTGTTGGGAGATCTGTACATCTCCATGGCTTGAGAGACTATCTCCTTCTCCAGATTGGGGAAGTTTTCAGCAATTACCTCCTCAATGACACTTTCTATTCCTTTTTCTCTCTCTTCTTCTTTTGGTACCCCTATAATGTGAATATTGTTCCATTTGAATTGGTCACACAGTTCTCTCAATATTATTTCATTCTTAGTGATTCTTTTTTCTCTCTGTGTCTCAGCTTCTTTGTATTCCTCTTCTCTAATTTCTATTCCATTTACCGTCTCTTCTACTACATCTAATCTGCTTTTAAATCCCTCCATTGTATGTTTCATTTCAGATGTAGAATTTCTTAATGATTGAATCTCCATCCTAAATTCGTTCCTGAGTTCTTGAATATTTTTCTGTACCTCCATAAGCATGTTTATGATTTTTATTTTGACCTCTCTTTCAAGAAGATTGGTGAGTTCCGTTTCATTTGGCCTTTTTTCTAGGGTTTGTGAGATTTTGGTCTGAACCAGGTTCTTTTAATGTTTCATATTTCTATGTGGTGCCCTCTAGTGCCCAGAAGCTCCAGTATCTGGAGCTACTCCACCCCTAGAGTGAGTTTAGGGGTTGTTAGGGGGAGGAGCTGTTTCCTTGGGGGAGGAAAGATCTGTTTCCTGATACCATTGGTGGTGCCTGTCTCCAGTATCAGAGTCAGTGGGCTGAGCACACAGGTGTAAGCCTTGTGCTCGGAGTCTCTAGCTGATGTAGGCAGGGCCTCCCTCTGGCTTACCTGGCACTTGTGCAGTAACTGCCAGTTTGTGAACCAGTGCTGTCAGGCCAGGAGGAAGGGTCAGCAGGCTGTGTGTCACAGTAGGGGGCCTTGGAGCTGAGCAATCTGCCAAGGGAACAGAGCGCCTGAAACTCCTCAAAGTCCCCAACCTGCTGGGCAGAGTGCGCTCAACCTTGTCCAGCCCCCTATTCTCCTGTGCAGCAATCTCCGTGCAAGCCCCGCCCCTTCAGCAGCCCTCTCACTGCCTGCCTTTCGTCTGTCACAGAGCGGCAGGATATGGATCCCGTCCTCCACAAACAGCCGGCATGTCAGTATGTCAGGCACCCTGCCTCTCCCAGCTCCTCAACCTCCAGAGCACCACACAGAGTCGGTTTCTGCTCGGAAAGCAGACCTCCAGGGCTGGGTGTTCAGTAGTCCCAGGCTCCCACCCCCTCCCTGCTCTGTTTCTCTTCCTCCCGCCAGTAAACTGGGGTGGGGGAAGGGCTAGTGTCCTGCTGGATCAAGGTTTTCATATGTTACCCTGTTTCGTGAGGTCTGCTCTGTTTGTGCTGTCCGTATGCAGTCTGGTTCTGCCTTCTTTCCTGTTCCTCTTGTAGGGCTAGTTGTATTAATTAACTATATTTTCGCACTATTTGTGGTTTGGGGAGGAGTTCTCTGTCTCACCTCTCATGCCACCATCTTCAATCCTAATCCAGCCTTTCAGTTTTGAAAGTGGAATGTGAATCACAATTTATACTACAGTCTTCAATTTGTAAAAAGATAGTGCATAGATAACATGAAAAAATATAAGTGGATGAAAAAGCGCTCGTCCTTGTCTCTAACCTGCTGAGTGTGTGCGGGGCTCTTGCCACTATTCTAAGGGACTGACATGTTCAAATTACAGGGAACTCTGTTTGTTAGAAACAGTATTTTAATAATCCTGGTGATCAGATGAGTACCGGGAGAATATGAAAATGCTCTGAAAGTGCCTGCAGAGGATGTCATTTGATGACATATAAGTGTCAGCCCTCAATTAAAGGGCTACTCCAGTCATTACTGAATATGAACCACTGTGACATTTGGCAGATCCCTGAGCTAGCCAAAAGTGTTCTTTCTCCCTCCTTCCCTTCCTCTCTTTTTTCTCTGAAGTAAATTAATTTGTGTCAGTTATGGCATGATATTGAAGCATTGTTTTATCTTTTCACATTTTAGAAGAGCTGTAAAATAAGTTTTCTTTTCATGGTTGATATTTGGGAAGTCTACTATAATGGCTAAGAAATTTAGAAAGGCGAGGAGACAAAATAACTTGATATCATACAATTATTTCAGCACATATATATATTGTAACATTATGTTCATACTGCTGAATAGCACTTTTTACATTGTGCCTTCCACTGAGGTGTCTCCTTTGTGCAGTGCCAGCCTTTTATTCCTGTTTATCTCCCAAGACAACCTTGCATGGATTGGAACATCAGTAAATTATTTTAAGAAATATGTTTTCATGGTTGAGCAATTTATGGGTTAAAACACTGTAGCTACCAGCAGGCTGTCCTTTAGATAAAAAGGAGAGAAGATTTTTAATGAGAAGAGCCCCTATAGAGGAAAAGAACTTAGTAAAATGTAAGGAGAATGTTCTGAGGAATTAAAAAAATCACTGAGTGGGAGAATCAATTGAAAGAAGTTGGAGAAAAATAGTTCAGTTGGTGGTCCTTAGAAAGGAGCTTTGGTGAAGGTAGGGACCACTGCGATGGTGTGTAGTCCCCAGAAGACTAGTTTCTTCTTTACTGTGATAGTAGAGATGGTTAATCTCTCATTCATAGCCCTACCTTCAGAGGCATTCCATCATCTAAGGGTCTTTCTTGGTACGGGGATCCTCATCTTGTGGAAAAATGAGTCACGTGACACAGGCTATTCATATGAAGGTAAGGTGTTTGAAAATTCAACCCTTTTTTTCTTCAAAATAAGCCTTAAACAATCAGTCAAACACAAATCTACCAAATCTAACTCAAGAGCATCCATAGAATCTGGCAAATAAGCACTAAGTAGTTTAAATATGAGATGTTTTCTGACCTACATCACCCAAATCTGTTTCTCTTAGGAGGTGACAACTAATTCAATTCTGCCTGGCAGAGCGCTGTAAGCTGCGGGGCTTTTTGAACAGCTGTGGAAAATGGCTAAGAGAGTGATTCTTAAAATGTGTTTGGAAGATTAAATAGGGATTTCACACAGTATTTCAAGCATTTGTAAGCAATTTCTATTTGGATGTTTTTCAACCTTTTTTCTATCTTATGATAATGCAGCTGTAGAATATCTCTATAGGAAAAAAATTAAGTTTCTGGGACAGAATCTCAATTCTGAACTAAAAATGCATTTCAGAACTGTTTCTTACCTCATGGACTAAAACCCACACCTGCATCTTTCCCCTTGACATCTCATTCTAATTCAGAGACATCTTGCCTGAAGAAGTATTTTATCACTTCTTTCCTTTGGAATCCTAGTGACTGGAATATTTGTGGAGAGAGTGTGCAGAGTGGGAATAATGGCTGATAATGTCTTCTATGAGGACAATTTAAGATTCCTTACCTAAAGTTATATGAATATAGTTTGAGATATATCATTACATCATTTATCAGTTACAATGGGTTTTTCTTCCTGATTCTTATTACCTCTGAAGATATAGATAAGATAGGTTAAATATCAGCAGACAATTCTTTTAACCTTACTTCAGAATGAATTTTTCATTCAAAATTCTACCCCTTTCTTGCAAATGATTGAAAAAATCAGATATGCAGAGATTTTAATGTCTCCTTTCTTCTTTTTAAAAAATAGTTATGGTCCTAGCAATGTAGGTAAATATAACTATTATAATTTGCCTATTTCTGGTTTAGAGAAATATTTGTTTATGCTGTTTAAGAAACAGAGGATCTATCTAATAATAACACTGAGTTCCTTCCTTGTGCCATGCTGCTTTTCTTAGTCCATTCTCAAATAAGCGTGTTGAAGAGAATGTATATTTTTAAAATTGTTTTAAGAGGAGAAACTGAAGCTAGGAAGATTGTAAATTGCCCGAGTTCACAGACCTGGTGAGTGCCTATGTCAAGATTCACACCCAGGTCTGACAGAATTTAAGCATTCTAGTTTTTCACTTTGATCACAATTTTGTCCATGACATATTATATTAATAGAAAAGCAAATTATTTATCATGACAATCAAGAGTCAGGAAAATTTGGCTGAAATATGTATCATTTTACCTCTTCGCAAGAAACCCTGAATTCTAGCCTCATGAGTTCAGGTCATACAGCAGAAAACAGTGAACAAAAAGACATTTGGACACAGGCAAGTGTCCAAACATTTGCTTGAAAGGCAATCAGTGAATATATATATAAGGGGATTATGAGTATCTCTAGGAATTGTTTTTTTCCAGCCTTGGTAACATGTTGCTCCATATAGTGATTTCTTAATTATTATTTTTCATGCATAGTCAAGTAGTTTCACTCATTTTCCATATTTATTTCCTAGTCACACTGTTGTACCCATCATCCTTTGAACATAATGTGCACAGTCTTGGCTGTTGCTTTTGTGAAGGTCATTTTCCCATGTTTAAGTCCTCTGTTTCTCTTTACTTCTCTGAAAAATCTCCAAACTTCACAGCTCCCCTTATGTTCCTTATCCAATTTTATGCTTACCCTATCCAAGGAATCTCTATACCATCTATCTGGTATTAATTTACATTATATTATTTTACACACACACACTTTTTTATTTTGAAATGATTTTAAATATTCAAATAACAGAATAATGTGAACTCTCATAGATCCTACACCAGGATCACCAAATATTAATATTTTACCAGACTTGTTGCCTTCCCATACACACATACATACACTATTATAATTATTTTCTGAACTTTTTGAGATTAAGTTGCAGGCAATACCTCCTCTACTCTTAGATATTTACCAAATATTTTCTATGAAAAGAACACACTCTAATGTAATCACAGTTCTTTTAGCTATTAGCATATTTAAGAAATTTGACCTTGATATAAAACTGTTAACTTCTCCCTAAAAAAATAGAGATGCAAAAATCCTCAACAAAGTATTAGCAAACCAAATCCAAAAATATGTCAAAAGGATCATCCATCATAACCCAGTGGGATTTATTCCAGAGATGCAAAGAAGGTACAAAATTCAAAATATGAATCAATATCATATAACATAACAAAAAGAAGGATAAAAACTACATGATCACCTCAATAGATGCTGAAAAAGCATTTGACAAAATTCGGCATCCATTCATAATAAAAACTCTCAACAAAATGGGTATAGAAGGTATGTACCTCAACATAATAAATGCCATATATGACAAACCCATCGTCAACACCATACTTAACAGCAAAAGCTGAAGGATTTTCCTCTAAGACTGGGAACAAGTCAAGGATGCCCAATCTCATCACTTTTATACAACATAGTACTGGAAGTCCTAGCCAAGGTAGTCAGACAAGAAGTAAAAGGCATCCAAATTTGTAAGGAAGAAGTTAAACTGTCACTATTTGCAGATGACATGATATTATACATAGAAAATCCTAAAGAATACACCAAAAAAACTGCTAGAACTAATAATTGGATTCAGAAAGTTTCAGGATACAAAATTAACACACAAAAATTTACTGCATTCCAATATACTAACAACTAATTAGCAGAAAGAGAAACCTGGAAACAACTCCATTTACAATTTCATCAAAAAGAGTAAAATATCCAGGAATAAACCTAACTAAGGAGGTGAAAGACCTATACTCTGAAAACTATAAGACACTCATGAGAGAAATTAAAGAAGACACCAATAAATGGAAATCTATCCGATGCCAGTGGATAGGAAGAATTAATATTGTCAAAATAGCCATCCTGCAAAAGCAATTTAGAGATTCAATGTAATCCCTATTAAAATACCAATAACATTCTTCAATGAACTAGAATAAATATAGTTCTAAAATTCATATGCAACCACAAAAGACCACGAATAGCCAACACAATCTTGAGAAAGAAGGAAATCTTGAGATAGGAAAATTATGCTCCCTGACTTCAAGCTCTACTACAAAGCCACAGTAATCAAAACAATTTGGTACTGGCACAAGACTAGACCCATAGATCAATGGAACAGAATAGAGAACCCAGATATAGACCCAAGCATATATGGTCAGTTAATGTACAATTAAGGAGCCACGAATATACAATGGAGAAAAGACAGCCTCTTCAACAACTGGTATTGGCAAAACTGGACAGCTACATGTAAGAAAAGGAAACGGGCTTATTGTCTAACTCCATACAGAAACATAAACTTGAAATGGATCAAAGACCTGAATGTAAGTCATGAAACCATATAACTCTTAGAAGAAAACATAGGCAAAACTCTCTTGAATATAAACATGAGCAAGTTGTTCCTGAACACATCTCCTCAGGCAAGGGAAACAAAATAAAAAATGAACAAATGGGACTACATCAAACTAAAAACTTCTGTACAGCAAAGGACACCATCAGCAGAACAAAAAGACATCCGACCGTATGGGAGAATATATTTGTAAATGACTTATCTGATAAAGGGTTAAAGTTCAAAATATATAAAGAGCTCATATGCATCAACATCCAAAAAGCAAATAACCCAGTTAAAAATTGGGTGGAGGACCTGAACGGACACTTCAAAGAAGAAATACAAATGGCCAACAGGCTCATGAAAAGATGCTCCATATCACTAATCACTAGGGAAATGCAAATTAAAAGTACAATGAGATATCACCTCACACTAGTTATGATGGCCAATATCCAAAAGACAAGAAACAACAAATGCTGGCGAGAATAAGGAGAAATGGGAACCCTCCTATGCTGTTAGTGGGAATACAAAATGGTGCAACTGCTGTGGTAAGCAGTATGGAGGTTCCTCAAAAAACTAAAAATAGAAATACCATTTGACCCAGTAATTCCACTCCTAGGAATTTACCCAAAGAAAACAATATTCCTGATTCCAAAAGGTATGTGCACCCCTATGTTTATTGCCACACTATTTGCAAAAACCAAGATATAGAAGCAACCTAGAGTCCATCAGTAGATGAATGGATAAAGAGGTGGTACATATACACAATGGAATACTATTCAGCCAAAAAAAGAAAATAAATCCTACCATTTGCAACAACATGGATGAATCTAAAGGATATTATGCTAAGTGAGATAAGCCAGGCAGAGAAAGACAAGTACCACGTAATTTCACTCATTTGTGGAGTATACAAACAAAGGAAAACAGAAAAAGAACAAAACAGCATTAGACTCAGACACTGAGAAATGACTAGTGTTACCAAGGGGGAGCGTTGGGGTGGGTGGAAGGGGGAGGAGGATAAAAGGGCACAATAATTCTCAATCACAATATAAGCTGATCACGTGGACTGTTGAACCACTATGATGTATATTTGAAACCAACATAAGATTGTATATTAATGATACTTCAATTAAAAAGAAACAACTTCCTTTCATTACAGTGTTTTTCATTTCTAGCATTTGCTTTTGGTTCTTAGAGTTTCCATCTCTCTGCTTACATCACTCATCTGCTCTTGCTGGTTGTCCACTTTTTCCATTAGAGTCCTTAGTGTGTTAATCATATATTTAAAATTTCTCATCTGATAATTCAAAAATCTCTACCATACTTGAATCTGGTTCTGATGCTTGTTTTGTCTCTTAAGACTGCTTTTGTCAGACATTCTACAGTATGGGAGAATATATTCATAAATGAGATATCTGATAAGGGGTTGACATCCAAATTATATAAAGAGCTCATGCACCTCAACAAACAAAAAGAAAATAAGCCAATTAAAAACTGGGCAGAGGAGCTGAACAGACACTTCTCCAAAGAAGAAATTCAGATGGCCAACAGGCACATGAAAAGATGCTCCACATCGCTGATCATCAGAGAAATGCAAATTTAAACCACAGTGAGATATCGCCTCACACCAGTTAGGATGGCCAACATCCAAAAAACAAACAACAACAAATGTTGGCAAGGATGTGGAGAAAGGGGAACCCTCCTACACTGCTGGTGGAAATGTAAATTAGTTCAACCATTGTTGAAAGCAGTAGGGAAGTTCTTCAAAAAAATCAAAATAGAAATACCATTTGACCCAGGAAATCCACTCCTAGGAATTTACCCTAAGAATGCAACAGCCCAGTTTGAAAAAGACATATGCACCCCTATGTTTATGGCAGCACTATTTACAATAGTCAAGAAATGGAAGCAACCTAAATGTCCATCAGTAGATGAATGGATAAAGAAGAGGTGGTACATATACACAATGGAATATTATTCAGCCATAAGAAGAACACAAATCCTACCATTTGCAACAACATGGATGGAGCTAGAGGGTATTCTGCTCAGTGAAATAAGCCAGGCGGAGAAAGACATGTATCAAATGATTTCACTCATCTGTAGAGTATAAGAACAAAGAAAAAACTGAAGGAACAAAATAGCAGCAGACTCACAGAACCCAAGAATGGACTAACAGTTACCAAAGGGAAAGGGACTGGGGAAGATGGGTGGGAAGGGAGGGATAAGGGGGATAAAGGGTATTATGATTAGCTCACATAATGTAGCAAGTGGGGCATACGGGGAAGGCGGTATAACAGAGAGAAGACAAGTAGTGATTCTATAGCATCTTACTACGCTGATGGACAGTGACTGTAATGGGGTATGTGTTGGGATTTGATAATAGGGGGAGTCTAGTAACCATAATATTGCTCATGTAATTGTACATTAATAATAGCAGAAAAAAAAGACTGCTTTTGTCTCTTTGTATGACGGTATATTTTGCTCATAGCTGGTTGTAATGTTTTGTGTAAAAGAAATTGAGGTAAACAGGCTTTTAGTGTGTGGTTTCTGTTGCATTTGCTTTTAATATAATTTAACTTTTTTATTGAGGTACATAAAAAATGCACAAATCTTACTGTGCATACAGTTTGATGAATTTTGACATTTGTATTCAATCATGTAACCGTCAGTCACATCAAGATACCAAACATTCTCACTATTATTTTCCCCTTTCTATTTCACCCATTTTCCTATCTTCCTTCCCTATGGAAACCACCAGTCTCTTCTCTCTGTCTATGAGTCTATTTTTGTTTGTTTGTTTGTTCATTTGTTTTGTTTTTAATATTCTATATGTATGTTCTATACAGGATTTACTGTAGAACTGTCTTTCACATATTAGGATTTTAGAACTGGCCTTGGATATTCCTTGCTCATCTTATGCATGAGAAAAGTGATATTCAGAACAACTATATGACTAAGACTGCTCATTGGTGGCAGATTGGATCTTACAGTATAACTATTTTCAATCCTAGTTTACTTCTTTTTCTAGTATTTCTCTTTCATACATATTCTCAGTGCTAATTGACCTAATAAATTACTTCGGTAGATTAAAGAGGTCATAAATCTTTGCTATACCTTCCAGTGAGAGGCGGTTTATTTCTCCAAAAACCTGGCTTTTGTGATGAAAGCCTTGGCCTTGAAAACTATCGTCTCTATTACTCTCCTTGGTGAGATCCAAGAGCGTATTTTGGGACTTAAAACTGCAAATTTGGCTCTCCTTGGGTAAATTAGTTCTCCTTTGAGAAAAGGACAGAAACAGCAAAGCCTGAGGAAAAGTGGTCTCAGTTTGTTTCTCAGAACTTTACCCCATTACAGAGTAATGAAAAACATGAGGTAAAGCCTGATTTCAGAACTAAAAAAACCAAAATCACAAAATTTGTGGAAGAATTTGTCAGATCTTGATGACACTCTAGTCTTTTCTGACTAATGGAGGAAGGTGGCCCAGGAAAATGTTATCATCTCCGGCAGGTTTTTAACACATTCCTTTGTTTGTTTTGGAAGATTGTGGCTTCAATTGGTAGTTATGTTGGGTTAAAAAACATTAACAATTTGTTGTTTTTGCCCATTTTTTACATGAAATATGGATCTCTCCAGGAATATTTCCAATATCTATGCTTTTTAGTAATGTGACCTTAGTGCTGGCTAGGGATTAAAGTGTTTAATCACAAATCTGTCTCAGTCACTAGATTGTGTTTCTCTAGGACAAGATCCTTTGTATCCTATACATCCTTATAGCCACAGTCCAGTGCCTTCTGTAAAAATTGCTTAGGCTTTATGAATTTTATTCATAAAGTATTAAGCCTTTGAATGGTTTGGTTTTAGTAAAATAATATGGAACTGTGTGTGTGTGTGTGTGTGTGTGTGTGTGTGTGTGTGTGTGTAAAAGGTGCACATGTGCATGTTTAAGAGCATTAGAACTTGCTGCTTTCAGTTTGACAGTTCTTACTAGACAGAAGTTAGCTTTATACTCAGATATTGCTGTAGTTTGAAGACAGAAGTAAAGTTCATGGGCTCTGGGAGATGAAGAGACTTTCCTTTCCGATTATCCAGAGTTGAGTGTTCCTTTCCAATTATCCAAAGTTGAGTTAGGTAGGGTTGCCTTTGTGAGAATTCAAAGGAGAGTCACCTTGCCAGTGTATTATTTATTTTAAAAAGTTCATCTATTTCAGTGCTACTTTTGGTATTTTAAAACTGCTTTTAATAGTACACTTAAAATCTCATTTTGACTCAACATTTTCAGAAGACAATTTGATTCATAGTCACAATTATCCTACTTATTCTTTTCTTAAACCTCTATCTATACATTCACGTGGTTACATCCTACGTCTAAAGAAAATCATTTATCTACACAGATCATTTTTCTAAAGGCATTCCTGAACTCCTCAAGTTATAGTCATGATGGTTGTTCAAAGTGACACATGGCTGCCCTTCTTTGAAGTATAGAATTACACTCAACTGCCTTGATGCAGTGCAATCCAAAATAATTACTGTCAGTGTCCGACTTCTACCTTTTAAGGCCCAGAGGGTAGCAGAAAATTCATGAGGGAGATAAATTAAGTGTGTAACTTTGTTCAAAGCCTCTCTTTCTGAAGAGCTAGTATAAAAACTTCACTAAAGAACTATTATTTATACATAAAAAAGCTACAGCATTTTTATCTCAAACTTGCCCTTGTAAACTGTTCTGAGACTCAAGAGTGAAGACAACACCTAGAATTTTCTCAGTAAATCAGAAAAATTGACATTAGTTTCTCCCTCTCATACACATATTTACCTATATGATTTAATATAAAAAATTGAAAATTGAAAAGACATGGCCATGAAATATAATCATATATTTCCCTTTACTGTATGAATATGTAAATTAGTTGATTTGGTGTTGAGGATTCTTACATTGATTGCTAATTATTCAATATATTTGCCATGTGGGAGAAAACCTTTGATGATAACATCTGCTACTGTTTACATCTTAACCATGGCGTATCTCTGGATTCAAGATGGCGGCATGAGCGGTGAGACAGAGAACTCCTCCCCAAACCACAGATGGTGTGAAAATATAGTTAATACAACTAACCCTAAAACAGCAACAGGAAAGAAGGCTGCACCAGCCTGCATACAGACCTCAGGAACAGAGCAGACCTCAAGAAACAGGGTAACATACGAAAGCCTTGATCCAATGGGACACAAGCCCTTCCCCCACCCCAGCTTACGGGTGGGAGGAAGAGAAGTGGATCGGGGGGAGGGGGTGGAAGCCTGGGACTGCTGAACACCCAGCCCTGGAGATGGGCTTTGCAAGCAGAAATCTACATTGTGTGGTGCTCTGGACGATGCGGAGCTGGGACAGGCGGAGTGCTTGAGAGACAGATTTTGGCCATTTGTGGAGGATGGGATCTGCATTTGGCTTCTCAGAGACAAGGGAAAGGCAGGCGGTCTGAGAGGCTTCCTAGCAGCGAGAGGGCTGCTGAAGGCGCAGGGTTTGCACGGAGCTTGCTGCATGGGATAAGGGATGGGGGACAAGTTTGTCTGGGTGCGCTATGCCTAGCAGATTGGGAAATTTGGGGATCTCCAGGTGCTCCATCCCCCTGGCTGGCTACTCAGCTCTGAGGCCCACCACTGTGATACACAGCCTGCTCAGCCTTCCTTCTGGCCTGACAACACTGGCTGGCAAAATGGCAGTCACTCCTCTGGCATCAGGCCAGCCAGAGAGAGGCCTCACCTACAATAGCTAGAGACGCCAAGTACAGAGGCTTACACCTGTGTGTTAGGCCCACTGGCTGTGATACTGGAGACAGACAGGGCAGACGGGAGTCAGGAAATAGATCTTTCCTCCCTCCAGGCACCAGCTCAGCTCCCCTACAACCCCAAAACTCACTATAGGGGCTAAACAGCTCCAGAGACTGGAGCTTCTGGGCACTAGAGGGCACCACACAGAAATATGAAATGTCAAAAGAACAAGGTACAGACTAAAATCTCACAAACCCAAGAAAAAGGGCCAAATGAAACTGAACTCACCAATCTTCCTGAAAGAGAGGTCAAAATAAAAATCATAAACATGCTTATGGAGGTACAGAAAAATATTCAGGAACTCAAGAATGAATTTAAGATGGAGTTTCAATCATTAAGAAATTCCATATCTGAAATGAAACATACAATGGAGGGATTTAAAAGCAGATTAGATGTAGTAGAAGAGATGGTAAATGGAATAGAAATTAGAGAAGAGGAGTACAAAGAATCTGAGGCACAGAGAGAAAAAGATCTCTAAGAATGAAAGACTATTGCAAGAACTGTGTGACCAATCCAAATGGAACAATATTCGCATAATAGGGGTACCAGAAGAAGAAGAGAAAGAAAAAGGGATAGAAAGTGTCATTGAGGAGGTAATTGCTGAAAACTTTCCTAATCTGGGGAAGGAGATAGTCTCTCAAGCCATGGATGTGCACAGATCTCCCAACACAAGGGACCCAAGGAAGACAATGTCAAGACATATAATAATTAAATTGGCAAAGATCAAACAAGGATAAAGACAGACTTTTAAAAGCAGCTAAAGAGAGAAAAAAGATTACATACAAAGGAAAGCCCATCAAGCTATCATCAGATTTCTCAACAGAAACCTTACAGGCCAGAAGGGAGTGGCATGATGTATTTAATGCAATGAAGCAGAAGGGCCTCAAACCAAAAATACTCTAACTGGCAAGGTTATTATTTAAATTTCAAGGAGCGATTGAACAATTTTCATATAAGCAAAAGCTGAGAGAATTAACCTCCCACAAACCACCTCTACAGTGCATTTTGGAGGGACTCCTATAGATAGAGGTATTCCTAATGCTAAATAGATATCACCCAAGGGATAGACAAAGAGTATAGAATATGATTCCTAACATACAAATAATGGAGGAGTAAGAAAAAGGAGAAAAAAATCTTTAGGTTGTGTTTGTAATGGCATACAAATGAAGTTAAATTAGACTGTTAGATAGTAAGGGAATTATCCTTGAACCTTTGGTAGCATACACCACAAAGACACCACACACACAAATCTAAAGCCTGAATGGCAATAAGTACATACGTATCGATAATCACCCTAAATGTAAATGGTCTGAATGCACCAATCAAAAGCTGTAGAGTCACTGAATGGAGAAAAAAATGCAACCTATCTATATGATGCCTACAAGAGACTCACTTCAAACCCAAAGACATACACAGACTGAAAGTAAAGGGATGGAAAAAGATATTCCATGCAACTAATGAGATAAAAACAGGAGTTGCAGTACTTGTATCAGACAAAAACTCTAAAACAAAGAAAGTAACAAGAGACAAAGGAGGACATTACATAATGATAAAGGGGTCAGTCCAACAAGAGGATATAACTATTATAAACATCTTTGCACCCAATACAGGATCACCTACATATGTGAAACAAATATTAACAGAATTAAAGGGGGAAATAGAATGCAATGCATTTTGGGAGACTTCAACACACCACTCATTCCAAAGGACAGATAACCAGAGAGAAAATAAATAAAGAGACAGAGGCACTGAACAACATATTAGAACAGATGGATCTTATGGACATCTACAGAACACCCCATCCAAAAGCAACAGGATACACATTCTTCTCAAGTGCACATGGAACATTTTCAAGAATAGATCATATACAAGGCCACAAAAAGAGCCTTGGTAAATTGAAATTGTACCAACCAGCTTCTCAGATGACAAAGGTATGAAACTAGAAGTAAATTACTCAAAGAACACGAAAAAGCCCACAAACACATAGAAGCATATTAACATGCTCCTCAATAATCAATGAATCAATGACCAAATAAAAACAGAGATCAAGCAATATATGGAGACAAATGACAACAATTCAACACCACAAAAATCTGTGGGACACAGCGAAGGCCGTGCTAAGAGGGAAATATATTGCAATACAGGCCTACCTCAGGAAAGAAGAACAATCCCAAATGAACAGTCTAAACTCACAGTTAGTGAAATTAGAAAAGGAAGAACAAATGAGGCCCAAAGTCAGTGGAAGGAGTGACATAGTAAAGATTAAAGAGGAAATAAATAAAATTGAGAAGAATAAAACAATAGAAAGAATCAGTGAAAGCAGCCAATTATTCAAGAAAATAAACAAAATAGATAAACCCTTAGCCAGACTTATCAAGAAAAAAAGAGAGTCTATACACATAAACAGAATCAGAAATGAGGAAGGAAAAGTCACTACAGACACCACAGAAACACAAAGAATTATGAGAGAATACTCTGAAAAATTATATGGTAACAAACTGGATAACCTAGAAGAAATGGACAACTTTCTAGAAAAATACAACCTTTCAAGGCTGACAAAGAAAGAAACAGAAAATCTGAATAGAACATTTACCAGCAAGGAAATTGAATTAGTAATTAAAAACTACCTAAGAGCAAAGTTCCTGGACCAGATGGTTTCACTGCTGAATTTTATCAAACATTTAATGAAGACCTAATACCCATCCTCCTTAAAGTTTTCTAAAAAGTAGACAAGGAGGGAATACTCCCAAACTCATTCTATGAGACCAACATCACTCTAATACCAAAACCAGGCAAAGACACCACACACAAAAAAAAATTACAGACCAATATCCCTGATGAACATAGATGCAAAAATACTCAACAAAATATTAGCAAACGGAATTAAAAAATACATCAAAAAGATCATCCGTAATGATCAAGTGGGATTCATCCCAGGGATGCAAGGATGGTACAACATTAGAAAATCCATCAACATCATCCACTATGTCAACAAAAAGAAGGACAAAAACCACATGATCATCTCCATAGATGCTGAAAAAGCATTCGACAAAATTCAACATCCATCCATGATAAAAACTCTCAACAAAATGGGTATAGAGGGCAAGTACCTCAACATAATAAAGGCCATATATGACAAACCCACAGCCAATATTATACTTAACAATGAGAAGTTGAAAGCTTTTCCTTTAAGATCGGGAGCAAGACAAGGATACCCATTCTCCTCACTTTTATTCAACATAATACTGGAGGTTCTAGCCATGGCAATCAGACAATGCAAAGAAATAAAAGGCATCCATATTAGTAAGGGAGAAGTCAAACTGTCCCTGTTTGCAGATGACATGATATTGTACATAAAAAACCATAAAGAATCCACTCCAAAACTACTAGGTCTAATATCTGAAGTCAGTAAAGTTTCAGGACACAAAATTAATACACAGAAATCTGCTGCATTTCTATACAGTAACGGTGAACTAGCAGAAAGAGAAATCAGGAAACATTGCTGAAGAAATCATTCACAGACATCATTAACACTGAACAAAAGTAGTATAAGTTTGCATTTTATTTATGGGTTGGGCAGTTGTTCTTTCAAAGCAAAAGTCAAAACAGTGACTCTGATTGATCTCTGGTCTTGAAGTTATAAAGGCAGGAACACAAATGATTGCTATTAACATAGCCTTAGGGAAGAAGGAAGAAAGAAACTAATGCTGAGTTTCCAATATTGCTCTGTCTGCACTGATAATCTGAAAAGCAAGAAAAAAAAGTAGAGGGGTTAGTACAAATCTGCATTTTTTTCCCTTATAGAATTCCTCTCCTGCTATTTTCATTTTGCCCCAAGGTTTTAGAGAGATCGATACAGATACTTGCCAGGGAAGGAAATAAGACAGCAACATGTGCCCTGGTGGAGCTGCTTAGAATACTGAGTAGTTTCTGACATAGCCTGATGCAGAGGCAAGGTAATACTCTCCAAGGAAAGAATTGCTACTATAGTTGGAAGCTCATGGGGAAAAGAAACTAAATGAAAGCTGGAAGGAGAATGAGTGGAGGTTTTTACTCCTCTCTACCTCTCAAGTGCACAAATAGGATGGTGAGTTGAGAATCCAGGAGCTCAAAAAAAGCACTTTATTCTGACGAACACAGTTTTCCACCCCATCATCACTACAGCAGAGGGCAATGAAAATGCCTCTGCCTCTATTTTAAATCAAAATTCATTCTTTAGGGTAATATTTACTTCCTGTTTCATTTGATGGTTGTACTGCTGACATGGATTCACGATGGTTACTAAAATATTCACTGCAAAGAACTGGTGTGAAACAGTCTCATATAATGCTATTCTTTTACTCATCTGTATTAACCTTTCTCCAACAATCACAGCATTGTAAACACCTCTCAGCATTAAATAAAAAACAGCAGTGTGCAGGTTTAAACGATTGCTCCAGCTTTTTTTTCTGGCTCAATGTGTGACTTGTTTTATTTAGCAGTTTCGGCATTCCCCCACTGTTTTAACAATCATGCACAGCTGAAAACTCTGCCTTTCCTCTCTTTCCCTTGTTTAATGAGGTCCAAGATAAAATGCTCACTCCCCCCATTTTTTCCCCTTAAAGGTCAAGACTTGAATCAGAATCAAATTTGGAAGTTCAGTGTTCAAATATTATTACTTTAGCCTATATAGTGCCAAGAAAACTCACCGAACAATTGCATAGAGACAAAAATTAAGTCGATTGGTTAAAAAACTTGTATATATTAATGCAACATTGTGTCTGAGAGTTTAAACTCATAAAAGTCAAGAAAGTCAAAATTATGATCCTCCCAGATATTGTTACTCGTTCCTCGCACACGATAGTATTTTATGTACTATATTTATGCCCTTATGTAGAATATGCCAAGTTATAGTTACTAGGGGAAGCAAAACTTTTCATTTCAAACTTTCCTGTGTTCTAATTCTTCAGCACAATTAGCATTAGCCTTCTTACACTTTCTATTCATTTTATTTCTTAAAAAAAAAAAAGGATGACCATGTATCTCCCTGTTTTAACTGTTCACTGACCTTTGGGACTTATGTATTTGTGGATCAGGTTTCAAGGAACACAGAAAATTTCTGTTGTTTGTGGGAAGAGCTTTCTGCAGTTTCCATATACTTTTCAAAATTCAGCAGCCCTTTGTGGAAGAGACAGACAGTAACTTGGTGAAACTCTCCAGGGTTCTGATGCTCTATCCTTATACTGTTCGTAGCTTTGTGTGGATAAAGTGGGGTTTCTATGGCCAGGATCCTCACCGAACTTAAATGTAACTGGCCTGTTGCTATGCTACCGCTTCCACACCTTTAGGCAATAAGACATTATTTTGTTAATGTAAGGAGTTCCGCCCAGGGCTCAGCCGGAGACTGGGTGGTGGGGCTGGAAGGCTGTAGAAGAGCGAAGCAGAGGGCTGGAGTGGTGGCAGCGCCGAGGACAGAGGCCCGGAGGACGGCTGTGCGGACTGTGTGGGACGACTGTGCGGGCTGTGCGGGACGGCTGTGCAGAGAGGCCCAGAGGTACAGACCGGCTTGCTGCATCCGAAGCAGCAGTGATAATATAGACTCGCTCTGAGTGAACGGGATTTTAGTGACTGACCTGCCACCTGGAAATAAAGTTGGGTATAACCTTTTCACCCCAAGAACCCTTTGCTGTAAATTTCTTTGGTCACAGTGAATCTATAGCGAACTTGCCTGGAGCTGAAACTCATTTGCAAGACAAAGTATGTGCTATTTTATGTTTATTTCAGTAGATATCATAAGATTTCAAAGTAGGGACACATAGTAAATACTAGAGTACAGGTACGTGTGAAAGAAGAGAGGGGATGCGAACTCAACAGTCCAAGCAGGTTTATTGTGGAACCTGAGAGGGACCCCTCTGTCCTGGCCAGCAGAACAAAGGAAAAAGGATCTCTAACAGGTCGAGAAGCTTTTTATGGCCAGGGCTTTGGTGGGCTCTTTGAGGGGAGGGGTCAGGGGAAAGGTGGGCTTGTGGCTTGCTAATGTGTCCTCCGGAGGATGCTTGTGGCCTAAGTAAGATGACACCTGGGTCTCTCTGAGATGGTGGGTGGGCTTATTCAAAAGGTAGTATTCAGGTCTGGATTCTATCAATGTGCAATTTCACAAGCAAAATATTTAAGGGAATATAACCAGTTTTTACTAGATTGGATATGGATCTATTTTCACAAGAGAAAAATGCATCTGTATGCTTGGTACAGACAATCTAAGTAATATGCTTTACCAAATGGCACAAGTGATAGGTGCTTAGAGACGAAAGGTTTACTCAAAGTCATTTTCTGGCGTTATTTATTCAACATGACCTAGCTGGTAGTGGAAGGAATTTTGGAGTCAGATGGATCTGGATTCAAATCTTGATTCTGATGCTAATGGATCACTTTGGGCTAGTGACTTAACCTGAGTCCTCATCTAACTTTTTAAACTGGTAATAATTGCACCTCCTCATGGGATTGTGTAAAGATTAAGTGAATAATTTATGTAAATCACCTATCACCTGACAGGTCTCCATGGATGTACAGCAGAGTAATTAGAAGCAAGGTCACTAAAGCCAGCCTTCCTGGGTTTGAATTCAGGCCGTGCCACAGCTGTGTGACCCTGAGCAAGTTGAGCTGAGCTCTTGTTGGGCTTTTCTTATCTGGAGAACAGGGATAATCAGAGTCCTTAGATTATAGTGAAAATTATATAAAAATAACTTACATAAATTTAAATTGCTTAGCATAGTGCCTGGCCTATACTAGACACTTTTCCTGTGTCAGCTAATAATGCCATTGCTCCCTTCTAGATATTTTGTGTTCTATTGCTTCACAATCAAAAGGAACTGGAGAGATCTCTCCCTTATTAAATATTTTGCATATTTTTCAAATTCCCTGATTTATTTTCCAACATTTAGTGTTTTCTCCTATGACAAATAATTCATTTTTAACTTACTTCTAATATCTGGTAAACTGGTGGATATTTATTTCTGGTAAAAGTTTTAAACAATGGCAACTTTTGCCAAGTTAGTATTTATAGCCAGCTTGGGTATGATGCCACTAATCACCATTTCTGGTAAACCATTTTTGTAAGTCATCAATCTTTGTAAACCATTTTTCTTTTTATACTATTCAGAAACTATTAAATCTATTAGAGTCAAACTTTGATATAACTTTCTTAAATCATGACTTTGCATAAATTAATCTAACAATAAATGGCCCAAATTTCACATAAATTATATGGAGCGTTCAATTACATTGTTACCTTCCTTAGATATTATATGTGTATAATCTTTATCACATTTATACAACTTATAAATATCTCTCCTTTCTTTGCCTTTGGTTTTGCAACTTCAACCAGTACTTATTCTTATTTTTAAGCATGATTTCTTTCTTTTCCAAATTTATCTCTCTTAGAACTTGCCTTTCTTTAGCCCTCAAATATGCAAATTATTCATTTCTGCATGCTTACAAAATATTTTGTTTTCCTTGGAGAAAATATACTTGATAGCTAAGAAATTGTTTATTCACTTTCATTTGTTATTTTATTTAATAAAGATATACTGAACACCCATATTATGCCAGGGACTGGGAATATTTAGAATATGTACTATGCCTTGGGATATAGGAGTGAAGAACAATGATCCTAACTCTTGCGTGATACCACTGAAATGTCTATAGCAGTGTTGTCCAGTAGGGATATAATATGATCCAAATATGTAATTAAAAATTTTTTTTGTAGCTCTATCAAAAAAGTATATAGGAAATAGGTGAAGTCAATTTTAATAAATCAATACATTAAAAATTTTATTATTTCAATAGATAATTTATATAAAAATTATTAATAAGATGTTTTACATTCTTTTTGTATACTAAATCTTTAACTTTTTTTCAGAGTTATTAAGGTATAACTGACAAATAAAATGGTAAGATATTTAAAGACTCAATATATGTAAACTTTGCGAAAGGGTTCTCCCGAGTTAATTAACACATCTATCACCTCACATGTTTACCTGTTTTTGTGTGTGTATGAATGCAACTAAGCCTTTAAAATCTAATGTGCATTTTACATTTACAGTATATCTCAGTTCTATCTAGCCACATTTCTATTGCTAAATAGCTGTACGTGGCTATTGGCTACCATATTGAACAGCAAACACTCCCTTAAGGCAAGAGGCTCATATCAAACACCATAGCACAATGTGGAATTAAATAATATCCATGCAATATAAGGAACATATTTCCTTTTGCCCTCAGTAAAATGGTTTTGGATATTTTCCCTAAATTAATATATACTTATATTCTCAACATAACAATTAGCATTAGCAAGAGATTGTTTAAATCAATGATTTTTGATGAAGATTATAATTAATAATTAATTATAATTATTTTTATATAATACATTTTATAAGAATATAATTAATAATTAATTATAATTATAATTAATACATTATAAAAGTCACTTACTGTTGAGATAGTCTTAGAGATTTACATATTGCTCCCTCTGTTGAATATATATATATATATATTTATTCTGGGCTTAAAAAAATGACTGGAGTTTAGGTTTTAGGGTAGCATAAATTGAATTGGACGTAAATTCCTGGAATCTAAATTGTGATGGCATTATTTTGTCCTTAAAAAAGTAATACACAGCAACACACAGGATCAAAGATAAAGTATACACTGGCAGGAGACATTGGCAGTGAAAGATGATCATCTTCAAGACACTCACATTTTCAACTAATCCAAAGGAGCTCTGAAATTGACCTATAAAAGCCCAAGAGTAATGTCCTGAGCAGTGGTATGTAGGAGCTCGGAGGTGTTTCAGAACACTGGTTAGAATATTATCTTGTATTTCAAGGTGAATCCTGATTCCATGAAAATCTACAAGTGTGTACTGCAAGCCAGGTGTTAAAAACCTCAGAAAGGAAAGCAAAAGAAAAAATAAATAAAAAGGATTGTGAAAAGTCCAAATGAAAACCAGTCGCCTCAAGGGAGGCCAAGATAACTCGTACTAAAACAAAACATACAAACTTTTCATTATTTACTTTCTGCTTAGAGTTGTTACCCGATATTTCTATTGCTCCTTGTATGTACAAAATAAGGATTGATAGACATAAATTTAGTGAAATTTAAATTAATTAGCTTGTTTCCTCTTTAGTAAAATGTTTTTCTTCAAATCAAAGGAGAGATCTGCTCCTTCCCTGATGTGCCGGTGGTGTTGTACATCCGCCTTGACTTGCATTGCGGAGGTAGCTGACTCTGTAGATGTGTATATGTATCTCTGAGCCCGTTCCGGGAGCAGGATAGAATGAAATGAGTAGAGATGCTCATAAATTTCTTCTTAGGACACCAAATACTCCATTTCTGTCACTGATTGTGGTAGCCATTCTACATTTTTGGCATAAGGGAACGACCTTGTCCCTAAAAAGGGTGTAAAAGAGTATCTATACTAGTTTATGATAGTTTTTTCTCTTTTATTGTTAAGTGGAAGGGAGATACCCTAATGTATCGTGGAGGGAAAGTGTGCCATAAATCCATGGTGGGAAGGTAGGGGTGTCCAGGAGAGAAGCTCTTAGACCATCATTTTCACTTTGGCCATTACCCATAAGAAAGGTGAAATAAAAAGAAGAGAAAGCAGAGTGAAAATTAACTTTAAGTCATAGAAACTGACAAGTGGCTGCTGTGATTTAGAGTAGAGTTATGTCAAGTCCAGTGTTGAAATAAGAAACACAGAGGACAGGCATTTTTATGTTGCCTGTAATTGGACAAGTGAAGAAAATGATTTGTTGAAGGTGATACTAATGACAACAAACCAATGTCACACTGTGCTGGGAGAAAAACAAGAATGGGGAAGGAACATATTGTGCCCAGCTTGAGTTTATGAAGAAAAAGGTTTTGGGTCAGAGGGGAAATTTTTTGTGACCACAAGAATGTAAATGTGGAGAATTTATCTCTCTGGCTGAGTTTTTATTTTTATCGCTGTCCCCTCTCTTGTGTAGGCTAAATGTGCTCTGTTTTACTAAATGCACTTATGGCTTGTCCTGAATTGCTATTACAGGTGGTATTTAAAATCTACCTGTTTTCAATTATGATAATATGCATCTTGCAGTGCTGTTGGACTGGAGATAACATTATGTTTCAAAAATAGCCAAGCAGTTTGGTGATGATTTTTAAATAACCGTTAGGGTCATGTTTTATTTCCCACCCTCGAGACACTCTCCATCTCTGGATCACACTCAGTATTGAAATGATCATGTGCCTGGCTCATTCACACTGGCCTTGGCTGCCAACTCCTACCTCGTCCTGCCCATCCCATTTCCTCTGTGGTTTAACCTTGGGGCAGAGACCATGCCTCTTTGTGGGAAGACTGAACAAGTTTCTCTGGCCAATAACTAAAGAGCTTCTATATTTAAACAAACAAACAAACTAAACCCCAGAAAACCCTGAAAATCAAACAAATAGAAGAAAATCTTAGAATATTTAATTTCATATCAAATTTCCAATCTGACATTAAAAAGTTATCTTGTTTTATGTCCCCACTTATAAGTGACCCCATTTAAAATGCTCTATCCCAGTGCTAGACCATATGATAGGTAAAGCCTCCGTACTTGAGAAATAGAATAATTATGTCCCCAAAAGGCCTGTAACTTGATGGTGAGCAGGCCTGAGCTAATTTTATATAAACCTTGGGCAAGGTTACAAATCTTGACCTATGTTTACTGGAGAAATTACCCAGTGATATGTTTCTGTGAAGGGAGATGAGACATCGAGTGGGGCCAATGCTGAGGAAGCACTTAGAATTCTAAAGAAAGGAAAATTTCTGTTAGCAGCTCTTGACAGTTGTTCTCAGAAAAGCATTCCTGATTTTTTTTCAACAATTTTATCTTTGTTCCTCTGTGATGAATTAAAGAAACTTTTAATAAGTGACATTCATAGAAAATCTACATGCCTTATTTTAAGCAATAGCTTTAACTACTTCCTGCCTTCTTCAAAATTTTTTTCTGCCTTATTCAAATTTTTTAAATTATTTATTTTCTCTATAGGTAGGAATTATATGCTTCAAAATTAAAAAATGCAAAGGATATTCTTTACATATCTTCCCTCCTATCTCTGTCCCTTGGGTACCCACTTCTCAGCATAGCAAACCAACATTAGTTTCCTATGTGTCCTTTATTTATTCTTAGGTATCTTTATTTCTGAGTATTCTTTTTTCCCCTATTTTTTACACAAATATATGCAAACATGCACTACTCGGCACTGCTTTTTTTTTAACCTAACAGTGTATCTTGAAGGTCAATTTATTTTAATATATAAAGAGTTTCTTTATTCTTTTTAAAATAACAGTGTAATATTCTTTTATGTATATTCCTTCATTTAACAAATCCTTTGTGTGTGGATATTTGGGTTGTTTGTTTATTTTGCTCTTATAAAAAATGTTATGATGAATGTCTTAGTTTCTAAGACTCTGAGTACATCTATAGTATATATTACTAGAAGTGGAATTTCTGGTTATATGTATGTTTGTAAATTTGCTGGACAGTAAATTATCTTCCATGGAAGTTTGAAATTGTATGCTCACCAGTCCCATCTGAGAGTGTATGTTGCTCCATGACATCACCTACAGCATCTTATTAAACCTCTGGATCCTTGCCAGGCTCATTAAGAGTACTGGTATCTTGGTACTATTGTATTTATCCAAATATAAGTGAACTTGGGTATTATTTCGTTGATTTAAAAGCCATATTTATTTCTTTAAAGTGAATTATGTACTCCTATTCTTACCAATTTCCTAATGTGTTCTTGAAACTTTTGAAACTGATTTGTAGAAATGGGAGATACGTGCTTTATGACATGGTGGTGCTTTTCCTCCAGTTTGTCACATATTTTGGCTTTCATGAATTTTGCCATGAAGAAATATTTGATGTGTATGTAGTTAAATTTATCCACTTTTTAGTCTCAGGACTTCTGAGTTTTGAAATCATGATTAGGAAAACCTTGCCCTTCTGAGATTATGAAAAATTTTCCAAAGACATCTAGTACTTTTAAAGTTACTTCCTCTCTTTTGAAACACACACATGTACACATCCCTAACCATCCTAATGGTGACTGAGGTACAAATATCCAAGGAAGAAGGAGACTCTTCTGGCCTAGACACAGTGGAAAACAGGCACTGAAACTCGGCTCCTAGAGGTTTCTCCTAGAATCTATGCTCAGAGGTTATCTGGTGTGAGCTGGGTCCTGTGCCCCCTTTCCTCGACTCCTGCACCCGAAGTGGAAGACAGTTGAAGTTGACGAAGATGTTATGCAGGCATAATTGAGGATAATGTCTCCCTCTTGCCCACAGATATTACCAAGATGAGAACTTAATATTAGTTTGTGCAGTGCTGTAGAAAGCAATTGGAGGCACATACACTGTGGAATAGACCTGATATCATTAACTTTAAGGTTAAATGCCTTCTCAGTGAGTTACCTGTGCAAGTAAATTAAATCAAACACTTAATGCTAGCTGTGCAGGTTACTTCACTTATGAAGGTTAATAGCTGGATTTCAGTATAATTTTTTAGCTTTGCAGTGGCGGAGACCTGGGAAGAGCTCCTGTTGTATATACCCTTCTAAACTGCTTAAGGAAAGCATCTATGCATATTAATGACTTATTTTCTCACCTTTTCAACGTGGTAATGAAATACCTGCAGATGGCAAGTAATATAAATTAGCTACTTATTTGATGAGTTAAATAACATAAAACAAAATATAATAATCTTTCTTTGTAACTATGAAAGTAACAGAGTTGATAAAGGAAATTCTAAATACTGATTGCCTAAAGAATACCAAAAAGATTAAATATATTTTTCCTAAAAAATAGATATTTTTCAGAACTGAGCATTTTTGTTTTTTAATCAATGTCAAATTTTTACATTATTTACGATTGCCTAGCCATTATTAAATATATGATACACTGTGGTCCCAAGTTGTCATTTTTATTACAGCTGTATTGCACCTTTCTAACATGACACTCAATGAAATACAGAGGCCCCTCTCTAGCAAAGATTTTCTGATTCAATAAGAAAAATAAAGTGTCATCAGTCTGCCAAATCAGCCCATCTGTATGATCTTTCTGAGTGAAATGCCAGTGGATTCATGAGAATGCTTGTATAGGGTGGGTAATTTCGATAGTACCTGAGGAGAGAGCCCTTGTTGGACCCATCTGGATTAAAAGGAATAGAGGGAATAGAGATATGCATATGCCAGTTATTGGTTATTTTTAAAAAAGGGATTTAATGAAGTTAGGAAATGATGCCCACAGCTTCCAAGAGGTTGAATTATTTTCTGGAAATTAGCAGGTCACTAAGTATATGGCGTCATTCCAGCATCCAGGTAATGAGAAAAACAGGGACAGCAAGGAGACCTGTCAGGAGGCCATTGTGACAGTTTAAGGAGGCAGTGCTGGTGGCTTGGACTGGACTGGTGACAGCAGGGAAAGAGAAGTGAGAGGAGTCAAGACATGTGTTTTGGGCTGAGGTCATGCTGAGATTTCTTGATTGCAAAGAACTGGAAGGTGTCATTTATAGTTTATTCAACATACTAACATAACCTCGGTGTTTAGTAATCAGTAAATAATGACTACAAACTCCCAGTGACACTGTACTTAGGTCAGGAAAGCTAACTACAGTACTTATTTTTATTAACCATATGGGTTAATTTTACTGTGTCAGGTCTATACACTATGATTTTCACCCGTAACCACTGGACCCACTTTGGTCCAACCATTAGACCTCCAGTTTCAGAGTTATTCACAAGTGTAATAGATTGCAAACTCCAAGGTTTTTTTGGATGTTTCGTAGCAGAGGGTAGGAGAGAGGTACAAGGCGGGGTGGGAATAATTGTGCAATATTTTCCACTGTGAAAATATTACAGAAGGAAGGTTAATCTGACTTAATATTGCATAGATTCAATTCTGCCCTGAGAAACCTAAACTTTATCAGAGAAAAGTCTGGTATCATGCCCACAATAGATATAATCCTGTTTCCTGTATCACTGGTACATGGCTCTCAGCCACAGGTATTTAATTTCCTGATGCTTCAGTGTGTATCTTTCCTTTATTGCCTAGCTTCATGTAAGTGAGTGAAGCATTTAATTCCTGGACCTCCTCAAAGGAAAAGTCCCTTAAAACAGCAAGTTATAACCCCTACAAGGTTCAACTTAATGGCCTTTAAAAATAAAGTTGAAAGTAAGAATTTATTGTTAGAAAAAAAGAAATGAAATGAAGTCTCTAAATTTACTGCATTAAAATAGAACCTATCTTCCACAGCTCTCTTTTAAAATTTAGTGGTTTATCAACTATTAACATTTTTTAGTTATTTTATGTTATGAGCATACTTTACTGCCACATTTTAGAATTATAGAATAAGCATATAAATAACTTCAAATGTGAGCAAAAACCTTTTATTAGATTAGCTGATGACAGGAACAAGTTTTCTTAAAAGGGCAAAGGAGTTATATGAATTTTATGTGAATTAATCAGCCAGATTTCTAGGTGTGATTTTTAAGATGCATTGTCATTATTCCAGCTAAATTTAATTCCTAATTCCCACTTGTTTCTAGGAGATGTAGAGGAAGAAAATTTTTCTTTCCTTCTAGGTCTTTGGTCAAATAATCAAACTGATATAGGATAGATTAACAAGAGACAAACAAAAGTTTGACATATACATGGGTGAGACCCAGAAAAACTGTGTAACTCACTGAAATGGCCCAAGCCATCATCGTAAATGCCTTTTTCAGCGGACGGCAAAAGATGTTGGGGGGTGAAGAGTCAATTTGGGGAGGTGACCTGGAAAAGCATAGTCAGCAAGGGGAAGGCTATTACACAGATTGGAGTCCTTGCCTTCTCTGTGGATAAGAGGTTCTAGGGATTATACTAATTAGGAGGTTTAGACTAATCCTCCTTTCCCTGGTACACGTAGAAGATACCCTTAGAAATGGTGGTTTCCCTTATAAATGTGTCATTACAAAAGGGTAACTTCTACTCAGTTTTCGTAGCTTTACCTGTGTCTGCTCTTTCTTAAAAATAACCAGCTTAAAATAATCAATTTGCCAAGAGGCATATTTTGGGGTTGTATATTTTGCTTCCCTTCAATATTATGCTGTTACTTTGCAAAAGCAACTCAGTACAGTAGTACCCAGCAGACCGAAGTGGTCAAGTCATATTCACTGTTAGAGAAAAAACGCTAATCTGTAGGAAAAAAAATGGAGAGAAAGAGGCAGAGAGAGAGAGAAAGGCTTTGCTTTCTGATTCCTTTCCAGGTCTTGGATCTTACTCTTCATAAAGCTTTGTTACACTAAGTCCTCTTATAAAAAATTTCTCCTTTGTTCTTTAACTAATTTGAGTGGATTACTGTTCCTCACAACCAAAAGAAATTTAACTAAGACAAGGAATCGTGGTAGAACAGTTAGCATCGCTTTTCTTGCCATCCCTTTGTCAGCTGAAATCAACATGACCTTTGTGTTTAAGAAAACATTAATCCGAGTCTTCCTGAGTGAGAATGATGACCTGAGAGCCACCCATCAGTGTGTTCTGACAAATTGCTCCAAAGCCCTTTTGTTTGGGAACATCTTAAATACTTTTTTACAATAGGGGATGGGTGCAGGGAAGAGGTTGTGCCATACAATACATCAGGCAGCGGCCTAAAAGAAGAATGAACATTCTGATGACATGTGTGTATGAGAGCAAGCAAGGAGTTGGATTGCTAATTATTGTCTTAAAGGGTTCTGCTAGGGACATAGAACCAGACCGGTTTATCTTCTTCTTTTGAGCATTCTAGTCTGGTTTTTCTCTGGTCATGGATGAAGGGTGAGAGGCTGTGTGTCTTGTGATACAAGCAAGAATGGCTGCAGGGCATCTTTAACTTCACAGCATGAGCTGACCTGGCTGACTTGGGCCTCTGCAGGCCTTTTCCTGTGGAGCTACCATGGGGAACCACAAAATCTCATTTTATTTCACACCTTCCTTCTTATTAAGTCAAGCTAACCATAAAACAGTAAGAAACCTGATTGTTGTACAATTCCAAGGTTATACTAAGGGGTTTTAATATTGACAAAGACTCTCTCCATTGACTAAACTCGAGTCAGGTTTCTCTGAGTCCTCTTCTGACTGGGCTCTGAACTTGGGCTCTGTCTGCATCCTGCTTAGCCCACTTTTAGCAAGAATCCTGTTAAGTCAATTTATTGAAAATTCCTCACCCTCCGTAACTGACCAAATTCCTTATCCCCTACCCTCCATGTCTTATCACCTGACTTGCCTTCAGTAAGAATGTCTAGCAAGAATCCTCCTAGTGTTGGTATTTCCTCTTAGTAATTGTCCATCCACTTACTCCATCCTGTTCCTTGGCTGTGAGTCTTCTCTCCCCTTTGTTTACTCACAGTTGAATTATGGCTCCAGGAGAGGATTGCCTCTCCCCTCCCCTCCCTAACCTGGGGCAAGTTCCCAATGAATTTGGCGAGACCAAATAAAGACAAAGTTGGGGTTTTAAAAGGGGTTCATATCACGTTTATTCTCACAGTGGCCACCCAGCTATATACAAGTGGCTGGGTCCAGCGCTGCCCCCTCTTACTCCCCAGCACAGGCTTAATCCTCTCCTAGCACTGTGGCTTCACGGATTCCCTCTGCCAGCCTCCATTCTTTCCTAGCTCTCTGTGGCTCCCAGCCTTCCTGCTCGCACCTCTCTACCTGCTCTCCCAGCTCTCTACTCCCCGAGCCCTAGCCTAGGGAGAAACTCTGTGGGCTGGTTTCTGGTGACTGGCAGATGCCTGACCAATTATGTACCAGAAACTGAGGTGAGGAAAGAATGAATGTTTCCTCTCCACCCCTCCCTGGGCCAGTACTCCTGTGACTGACCAGCCACTCTGTCTCTGGGAAACATCCCATAGATGTGCAAACAGGCTCTTATATATATACAGTGGGTGCTATTGAGGCCAGGCAGGAGTCCTGGTCAGAAATTTCCACATGAACCCAATCTTTCTCCCCTATTGTGGAATTCCCATTGTAGTAGTCCCTCTTGAATAAAGTCTCCCTTACTGTCTTTAACAAATATCTAAATAATTTTTTCTTTAACAATTTACCTAGATGGAATCTATCCATCTCCAACTGCTAGAGTAGGCGGTTAGTAAGATATGAGTGGCAGAAAGGGAGGGAGAGGTGGAAGCTGGTGACCTTGGGCAGGCTTACACCCACTCATTGCCTAAAACCAGAAATAAGACAGAACTGGGAAATCACCGAGGCTGACGCCTGCACAAAGGACACCGAGAAATGTCCAAGAATGACCTTGGCCTGTTCGAATGATCATCAGATACCCCGCACACCACCCCATGGGGTTTTCTGTATGCATCGTGGTAAGAGCAGGCACAGAGCCAGAGCAGTTATATAATCTGAACCACTCAATCGCCTAACCTCACCTTAACCCACCCCTCACACTTTCCTATAAAACCAACAAGTATTCAGATAAATAGGGCTGGTTCTGACTGCTCAGGCTGCCTGCTCTCTCTTTGAGAGTACACTTCTGCCTTGCTAAGTAAAACCGTCTTCCAGCCTTCTCATACTGCTTAATTTTCCTTGTCTGTGCACCAAGGGAGGGGTGAGAAAAACCCCTCCCTGTAACACAATTTCCCTACGAAGAGAGCATTTTAAGGAAGTGGGATGCTTGACCCTCTGAGAAGGGTGTTTCACATTGGTTTAGTGTTATATAAGAAGGTGAGACACATTTAGTATTGAAGGACTGGTGAGATGAAAGGGCAGGAAATGAATACACAGAAGTGGCTGATGGTAAAAGTTAGGAACCTCATTATTACAACTTGATAGAAAACTTAGTAACCTCCAAATTATTTTTTGAATGAAATTAGAATATATCAAAATGGCAACCGAGCATTTACTAACCTGTCTCACTAAATCTTTTCTGAGGCCTTATTTTCCTGAGTAACCCAAATCAGGATCTGGCTAGGCTACGACATATGTCAGACAATTCTGTGAAGGGATGCAGTTTTCCTTCCCTTCCGGGCTGTGGTATTAGGATCCATAACATTCTTTGGATGATATTTTGTGCCTATTATTTTCCAAAACGATGCTAAAGTGAATTCATTGATTTTTAATCTGAAAACACTTTAATTAATTCAGAATGTGAAAGGTTAGTTTGAAAATCAGGTATGATATGGGGATGGCGGGCACCCTGCAGCGCAGCGGGTCGCTTTGGTCTTTTGCAATACAAGTGAGAGGTTGTTGTTCTGTTCTGGATGAAAAGGCTCATTATCTCAAAGATAATTGCCCAGATGCCAAACCAGTGAGGTCACACTAAACAGGGCTGTGGTTTCTGAACCAAATACTCGAGCTAATTAACAGTTAAAGGTGTAGGAAACCATTTTTTAATGTACTGTAGAGAACAAATACATACTTCCATTAACCAATAGGTTTAACCATTTATGGAGCCTGGATGGTGCAACATCATGAAATTGCAATTAGAAAAAAGGAAATTTTTTTCAATCTAGTATATAGTTACTTCTTTTCCATACTGATTAAGTTTTGTTTGATATTTCTCCAAATGAGCAAATAATTCTGATAACTTTAAAAGGAGTCATTACGCAGCATAAGAGGATAGTCAAATATTCTAGTACTTTTAAATCTATTTTGCATTTTTAAATTAAGCGTTTAAATTTCAAGGTTTGTGAATACAGTTGAAATGAAACTCTAGATATTGAAATTTTTGGGGAAGTATGCTTATAAAAATCCACCATATAGGGAGTAAAGGCAGGGCTGGAAAGAAAAAACATAAGTGAGAATATGACTTATTAGTTCGGTCTCCACTCTTCAAAGTAAATGCTCTGCTTGATTTTTTGAATTGCATCATTTCATAGTGACTCTGCAGGTGGTGCTATCTGACTTGAAATGGAATTTTATATTAGTCACAAGATCTTTGTCTATTTGAAGAGCTATTAATACTTCAAATCAAAACTAAATGAATTGCATGTGGATTATATGACTTGTGATATAATCAAGACTGACCATTGCCATGATTTTATGTGTATTTTTGTCCTGTTCCATCTTTGCATACATTTGTGGACTGGCCAATTGAGAGCAGCAAGAGCTAGAGTAAAAAAAAAAAAGTGTGAAATTTTGAGCATTTGCAGAAACTCAGGGAGGGAAAATTCTAAAGTCTGATGTGGGATATGCAAAAATCTGGAACATAAAATGGGATAAGTTAACATCACAGAAGTAGAATAGTGAAAGAACAGGTTCCAAATTGGTGCGGGAAACCTTTTCTTCAGCAGTGACTGGCTTTAAGGCTTTATCAATTCTTCCTTTGTGAGGTGGGTTGGAACTTCAGTACTGAAAATGGAGATGACTTTTGTAGTTTATTTATATGAACTGTGAATAATTTTTTATATAGTGAGATGTAATTATCAGCCACACTTGAGTGCTGTTTTTGAAGAGCTTGAATGTAATGACTACCGTCGCGCCGAATGCCCTTCTGTCCCTCTGGACCGCCCCGCCCGCATGCCGCAGTGAGTCAGTAACAGTGCTCCCTTCTCCAGGCTGCAGGGATTCATTCGGGGATGTGTTAAGCGGGCTTTTAGTTCGATTTGGTTTGGTTGGTTTGTTCTGCCATAGAAATGACAGGGAATTATCCATTTTCTCTTTATTGTTGGCCCGTAAGTTTTGCCTGCAGTTACCTACTCACAGTGTCACACTTCACAAGGAGAACGCCTGAAAGAAGCTCATGTCCAGGGGGCAGACAAGCCTGAGGATCTTGGTGCCTTTTAAGCTCCCAGCTCTTGTCTCTTAGGTCCTCAGGGCTTCCCTGGTTTCCTGTAGCACTTCTCATTCAGTGGCTACCATAGGAGTGATGGGGTTCAGGACATGTTACCCCAAATATGGCACCTTTGTATACTGAACATTTTAAGTTGAAGGAATTTGAGAAGTGGCACGTTCAGGAAGGACTTTCTGTCTTTCCCCTGAAGCAGTTAATAAAACCCTCCCATGAGAGGTCTCCTTGTATACCCAGAGGAGAGAAGGAACATGGAGGGATCTGATGAGCAGGCGTTGCTAAGTTTCCCCCAGTTTACTACACTTAGCACACACCTTTGTAGTGTCGCATCTTTCCACTCTTCATCAAATCTAGCATAAAACACTAAGTTGTAACTTTTCTTTGGGTTTTCATTTCTTTATGAAGGCTGCATGTCACATAAAACTTATATTATATAAATTTGCATCCTTTTCTCTTGCTAACCTGTCTTTTGTTAGAGGGTTCCTAGTTGAGGACTTAAATGGATAGAGGAAGAAGTTATTTTTCCTCCCTTAGAGGAGCTTTGCAATCCCCCACCCTCTTTTCTTGTTAATGGGTTTGTCCTGGGTTTCCATTAGTGCAACATACTAAAGCAAATCACCCAGAATCTTATTTTGCTAAAGAGATAGAATGTATTCAGAGGGAGAGCCTCAGCTTGTTGCTACTTATCTGTACCTGGAACCATCCTTGCTTTTTTCTCTTTTGAGTCAGAGGAGGAGGTGTCCCTTCTTGGACATGATGGATGGCCTCTATCCTAGATGTACGCGTTTTTTCTTTTGCCCAAAGTGGCTGTCCTCAACTCACCTCCTTTTCATCCTTCAGGTTTAATGTCAGCTCCTGAGAGAAATCTGAACCACTGAATTGAAGTACTTCCTGTCCATATTATCCTCTTACTACTCATGGTTTCATCTCTCTTCGTATTAATCCCAAATAGGATTATGTTTTCATTTGCTTGCTACCATTTTGTAGCAAACTCCCCACCATAGTGAAAACTCCATGAGACAAGGGTCCATGTATTTACCAATTATTCTAGCACCTACTTCACTTTTAAATGCATTGAATTAATGACTTAAAAAAATATCCTTTTACTCTTATTAAAGATAATTATATAGCTAGGGTTGTTACCAGTGAATGTGTTGTGTTTCCCTAATTCTTGTCTTCTCAAAGGAAAGAATTTAGTCAAGAGACCAGATAGCAAGAAAAAGCAGCAAGGAATTTATTGGTTTAAAGTGAAAAGTACAGTCTTAAGATAGGAGAGTGGACTGTCTGGAAATTAGAAGCAGCTCTCTCTTAGGGTTAGGTTGGCTTTTATTTTTTCTTAAGATGGCAGGAAGTCCTGCCCTGTGTCTTCCATCTTTTGATTAACAGGTTGATTGACAGCTGTAGGTCATATAACCTTTTGTATCTTCCATCTTTTGATTAACAGGTTGATTGACAGCTGTAGGTCATATAACCTTTTTCTCAGCGTGCAGGCACCTTACCCATAAACACCTAAGTAAAGCACAGAAGGGTACCCAAACTTCAATGCTAATTAGATTTAGAAGTTATTTTAATGAGGTAGGGTTACTCTTTGGGTCTTGTGCATGCCCTGTAATCAAGGAAGCCCCTGTGGTCCTGGGCCTCTTGCCGATCTAGCTGTCCTTGAATGTCTAGGCCTCCAGATAAGCTAGGCATCCTTGACTGTGGACCTGGGGACTATGGAGGGCTTAGGGGTTGCTTGGGATGAATCTTCCCCGGTGATGATCTGGCCCCTTTTCATGCTGTCTAACTGCTTACTCTAACAGGGTGAACCTCTACGAACAACTATGATCATAATTTTATTCCTTAAAATGGGCAAATCAGAGAAAAATATTCATGGGTCTGATACATTTAGTTGACTATCAAAAATTGCTTGAATAAAAAAATTTTATTTATTTTTCAGACAAACACAACAAAATCAACACAGATGATTTCCATCTGCAATTATTTTTTTAAAACAAGAATCACAAAGTCACCTGAAGAAATAGCTGTGACCTGGAGCCACAGAAGTTGTACACTTTGACACTTAACTGAGAAATGCAGAGCCTGTGGGGGACCAGCCCCAGGTTAGCAAACTTTCTCCAGGAAGACTCTGAAGCAAGATTTCATTGTCTCTCATTCTCTTTGCAAATGGAACCTTGAAATTTTCCAGATGCCAGGCAGCCATTTACTTGGGGAGAAGGAAGGCCCTCCTTGGCCCAGAGGTCCCTCTCACTAGTAAAGGGCAACCCTGGTAATTCTACTCCCTTGCTAATGATTCATCCAGGAATGGTCATGACTCTGAGAAAGTTGTCTTGTCCCTTAAGAGGCCCAATGCGTTAAAAGAAATGATTGAAAAAGACAATTTAAGTGATACAAACAAGCTTTATTTAACACTTCATGAAAAGGAGAGTGTCCATTAGAACTGCAAAATGGGGTGAGAGGCAGGAAGTCTTTTTAGGATAAAGAGAAAAGATCTGATTGGCTGGGGCCACATAGTCAAACTTGTTTGGGGTGAGAAGGAGCAAGGAAATACATATTGAGCTCAGAGTTGACTTGGCATGTGAAGATCAGCTGACTGGATATACAGGCATATCTTGGAGATATTGTGGGTTCAGTCTCAAACCACTGCAGTAAAGCAAATATCACAATTAAGTGAGTCAAAAATAAATTTTTTGGTTTCCCAGGGCATAAGAAAGTTATATTTATGCTATATTGTAGACTATTAATTGTTCAATAGCAGTATGTCTATAAAAGCAATGCATATACCTTAATTAAGAAATATTTTATCACTAAAAATTGCTAATCATCATCTGAGCTTTCAGCAAGTTTAATGTTTCATCACAGATCATAACAACTATAATAATAATAATGAAAAAGTTTGAAATACTACAAAAATTACCTATATTTGACACAGAGATGTGAAGTGAGTAAATGCTGTTGTCAAAATGGCATGGACAGACTTGCTTGACTCAGGGTTGCTCTGAACCTTCAGTTTGTAAAACACACAGTATCTTCAAAGTGCAATAAAACAAGGTCTGCCTGCACTGAGTTTCTGGTCAAGTGAAGCATTTACAGGGATGTGAAAATGGTCTAAATTTCAGTTTGCTGACATGGCACCCCAGGCAGGAGTGGCTCCGTCTTGGGCCTACAAAGTTACTTCAACAAAGGAAAGGAACTACTATCTCTGGACTTTGCAGGCTGTTAACTGAAGATACATGTCTAGGCCTGCTGAAGCCATTTGGGGGCTTTCCTATGAATAGATGCAATGCTGAGATTAGCAGACAGAAGTATGAAGAGAATCAGAGTATCATCCATCCTCAGCTATACTCTGCCTCCAGTTCCTTGTTAGGTGAGATAATAAAATTGATTTACTTTCAAAACTGATTTTACTTTCTTGAAGTCCAAACTGCTAAAGAATGATTTCTTAATAAGGGACATAGTAGATGAGTGACCCATGTATAGTGGTAGAATTATAAATTTATATTTTGTTAAAAAAAGAATAATAGTAATTTAATTGATTATCAGACACTGATGAGGTATTTAATTGCTTTTGATTGGACTGAGAAAAATGTCCCCAGATGCTGATGGGGTGCTGAGAAATTCTGATTACTAATTTACACAACATATGTTAGGGAGGAATTTCAATGAGACAATGTAATTTAAGATAATGTTTTCCCCCCCACCTATTCCATTTAGTAATACAAAATGAATGTCTACTTTGAGAACACTGGAGAATTGAAATGATTGCTATGCAAGTTCTAAAAATGACATATCTTTAAGAAAGACATACTTTTGAAACAATTATGTCTAATTATACTTAGGAAATAAAGAGGTTCTTAGCATTTATAAATCAATAAATATTCTTTCTGTTTTCCAACTATGTTTTCTCAGAGCTCTGATAGGTAGAAGAGGAAACCTATTTATTATTGAATTTAAAAATGTTTAAAAAATGTTTAATTTAAAAAGTTTTCAATTTATAAAAAAACAAAACACTCCTGCAAACAATAAAAAATATCAAAAATGGAAAAACTATGTACAGAAAGAGCTAGTTTTTTTTTTTTACCAACTTACAATAGCCTCATTCTCCATTGGCAATGATTCATGTTTATTTTTTCACCTCAAATCTCTTATGAACAGCCTGGGTGGATGAATGAGTAGATAATATCATATTTGAAGAAAATTTTTTGAGCACTTCCGATGGGTCAGGAATTATGCTTGTTTCTGGGAATGTAGTTATGAAAAGGCCGCTGAAGAATCTGCCCTCAATGAGTTTCTGGGGAAAGTAGGGAAAGAGGGTTAGTAATTAAATAAGCATTTTCTTAAAGGTGAGAAGTTTAGGGTAGGGGAAGTAGGGTGTGCTGGTGAAAGTCAGCAAAGGCACCTTACAACACCTAGACGGTGTAAAAGCTGGGACCTCAGGAAGGAAGGCAATGGCTTCTTTCATCTATTTTAGGCTATTGGAGGCAGAAAGTGTGATGTGGTCATATCCAGTTTAAGTAGATCCTGTGTTTTAGCACTTATTTCTGTCAGATATATCTGAGCACATTTAGCATATTAGACTTTGAAGTGAATTAGTTTTTTCTTTTAAGGCTTAAGCTTTCAGAAGTGAAAATTCTTAATTTCGGGTTACAAATAAATTGCTGCAAAGAAGCTAAAATCAAGATAAATAAATACATGTGTGACTTCCAAAATATAAGGAAATAATTCATAACAAGGCCAAATGAACTCTAATTACAGTATGAAGGACTTAGGTTGGACATTATTGAAAATGTCCAGGAAGAAGTTCTTAAATTATTCACTGAACTAGTGTTATTGAAGGCCTATCATAGGTCAGGTGGATGTGGGGAATTCAGGATTTTCATTACGTGAAAAATGAGAATTGTACCCATTGTTAAAACTTACCCATTCTCAAATTCTCTAACATCTCTCAGGAAGTGCTGGTTTGGGAGTTTTAGAGAGCAAGGTCTAGACTCTTTGCCGTGAAGTCCAAGGACAGTCACAGAAGTGTTGAACATTTGGCTGAAGAACAAGATATTTATGAGGGTGCGGACGTACTTTGTTTTGATGTGAGGTGTATTGGGTTGTAAATTTTAGGAAATAAGTCAGGTAAAGAACATCTGTTTATTGGCAGGGAACTTGTGTTAGCTCCACTACCACTGTCTTTGTTCAGGTGCTTACCCTTTCTTGCCTGGATTGCTACAGTAAATGCCTAACTGGTGCGCCTTCCTTTAATCTTGTCTTCTTTGAATATGTATTTTACTCTGGTGCCAAAGTGACCTTTTCAAAGGGCAAATCTGAGGATGCCACTCTCCTGCTGAAGAATCCTCAATACATTGCCTTGAGGAAAACAATAAGCTCTACAAACAAGGTGCGTCTTCATTTGACTCTTTCCACTTTTCAAAATTTTTATCTTGCTTCTTATTTATGCTTAACTTTTACTTAGCCAGGTGAATTACTTGCAGTTCCACAGAGAGCACATGCAGCCACAGGCCTGTCCTTTTTGCTTTGCTGGCAGAGCCTCCAAGTTATTTATTATCCCATTATGAGTTACTTGCTGTGTTACCTGCCCAGGCTGGGGTAGGTGCCTTTCTGTTTCTGTTACTTTCTCCATAACACCTTCTTTACAAGTCGGGAACAGTAGTAGTCTCACTGAGCCTCTTCTTTCTCTCTCCTAATACAACATGAGTTCTTTGAGGCAGGGACTGTGTCTCGTTTATCTTTATAGATGTAGATGTTAATAACATGAGTTCTGGAGAGTGGAAGGCATATAACAGCAGCTTACAGAAACAAGTTTTATTTTTTGACACTGTCTGGTTAATATATTGGGAAAATAACCTGCTTTCCTACATTTGTTCACTTAGTTTTGAAAGTGTACGTTCCTTAATTTTGTTACCAAAAATCCTGGGGTCTATACTTGAGGTTATGGTTCAGACATTAGTAGAATGGAGATGGAATAGTCCTTTGGTTAAGAAGATGGTCATTAGTCAGAATGTATGTGTTTGAATCTTGGGTCTTTATTAACTGTATGACTGGAACAGATAACTCCTCGTATGCCTTATTTTTCCCATCTGTAAAATAACAGTGCTATATACATTGGGTTGTTGGAAGATCAATTGGGATAATCTTCATTAAGCACTTAGGGTATCTGGAAGAGAACAAACATTTAATACATGTTAGGTATTATTATTTTATGGGTCTGCTTTTTCCATCCTGAGATCTGCTGATGGTCTTTGGAATTAGATGGAAGCATAAGGCATGGCGCTAAGCACCCCTGTTAGCAGGGGGTTGGAGAGATGATGAAGGCATGACCCCTCTGCCCAAAGTAATGATTAATATTTCCTATAAGGGAGGGACTTGGCACTACTGAACTCTGGACACAGTAATTCTTTGTTGTGGGAGGCTGGGTGGTGCACTGTAAGGTGTTTGCAGCATTTGTGGCTCCTACACACTGGATGGCAGTAGCTCGTGCCTAGCTGTGTAAGCCAAGTGTTTTCAGGCATAGTCAAACACCCTTGGGGTGGGAGGTGGGGCAAAATTCCTCCTGTTTGAGAACTACTGAGCTAGGGGAATTTGGGAAAACTTGGTCTGGACATGCAGGGAGTTGTGGGGGTGAAGTCAGGTCAACTGTGGAGGTATTTTTCAAATGAATAGTAAAGATGAGAAGAGGCTTTGAAAATTCACCTTTGGGAAATCTTTAAAAATCTGATTGATCTTTATCTGGCTAAAATTAATTAAGGGTAGAGTGTGAGGGAGGGATAGATTATCAGGGTTTATTATTAACATTTGTCATTTTACAAGGTGATAGATCATCTGGTGTATTCTCAATACATCAAAAGACAAAACACTAAAGGTGCAAAACTTGACTTCTGAACCTGTTGATTGTAAGCTCTTTAAAGGCAGAGGTTATATTTTATGAGACGAGTTTACAAGACATATTAAAAAGCACTAGAGATTTGGATATGACTGTATTTAAACAATAATGTAAGAAAATATGAAGGGTACTTTCATTAGATTACTAAAAAATTTTCAAAAAATTTAGGGGAGGAAGGGAACTTATCAGGCCCAGCAGTAAGGGAAGGCTTTAACCAGAGAAAGCCTTGAAAATGGGCAGGATTTAGGTAAGAAATATGGCAGGTATTCCACGCTGGTAAGTCCTGAACAAAGAGATGGAGGTAGAAATGAACAGGAGAGATTTAGCAGAGAATACTCTGGACTAGAGTTGAGGATTTGGTGAAAATTAGGAGATGGTCTAAAGAGGTATTTGGATTCCATTGAAGACCTTGTATTTCCATTTATGTGAATACTAGTAAAATGCTGTTTGGGCTGTAGCATGATGCCTTTGAGAGTTACCTGCCTTGAGCTAACTTCAGGGGCTTTGGATAGGCTCAAGGGAAGAATAAATGCTGCTATAGTCGAGGCCACATGACTTCCTCCATGGTGTGCTGTTTATTAGAATGGGGAATGTGCTTATTTTGTGTTCTCTTCTCTGATCCTGGTTTGTCTCCCATGGAATTCTCACATTGAAATGTGGATGTCTCCTATGTTTGTAGGAAAAGTTCCAATTTCCAAAGCTGTCTCCTTTCTCTTCTTTCATAGTTCTGTTGTATACGGGTTATGGTAAAGATACCCACTTTTTTCATGGCTCCTAAGGATTTTGGGTCTCTATTGGGGTCATAGTAATACATAGAAGAGAACAACTTAAACATGACCTCACACCCAGCTAAGTGCCATATATATTATTATATCCTACATCCTATAGTATATAAATAGAGGTGCATACCAGTGGCAACCAACAGAAAATCAAATCATCAAATAAAGAAATTACACAAAATTTAACCAAATCAGCCTCTTTCTCTCAAATTCAAGTCAAACTCTTACACTCCAAAGAGCTGAAGACAATGCCATATTAAAAAAAATATGAAAAGGCATAATATTTTTAAAAACTTGTTCAGGTTTTCTTCTCTGTCATCATTTAAACAAAAAGCTCTATACTATATACACTGTTCTAATTTTGAATATTTCATGCCCAGTGTTTTTTCACTTGGAATACTGAAAATGATTCTTAGGTTCCCACAGAGGTAAACATGAAGCATTTGTGTAATCTGTGGGCATGTATATGTTTGAGTATGCTTGAGTAAAACAGAAAATGAGAGGGGAAAAAAATCCAGATCTCTCCATACTCACAAGGCAACTCCTGTCAGAGGTATTGAGACAGGGACCATGGGCTTAGACCGAATAGGGTGAGGGCTTCTGGAAAAAAATCAAAGCAAGATAATCCATGGTGAGATTTGCTTTGGTCTACTGGGGGGGCCCAGTTTATTTTTCTAACTTTACCCAAGGGCTGCTTTTCTTCCTCCAGCCCTAAACAAATGACTTGTTGCAACTTAGGCAAGGTAGCAAGCAAGCCCAAAACAGCAAAGTAAAAACAGGAAGGATTCCATCTTAAATCCCAGTTAGTTAAAAAGGAAGTTTCTTAACAAACAGACAATAACTCAGCCCACCTTGGGAGCAAAGCAGGCAGCCTTGAGTGATATGCCCCCAGAGCAGGAAGCTGCTATCCTGGGAGGAAATCAGAGCAGTAAAATTCTTGTAAATAACTAGGAAGACTAATAAGAAACAGTGTTACCACTTAGCAGGTATACATCCCTAGCCCTTTGTCTCTTAACTGCCTATAAAACCCCTAGACAACGTATCACCTCGGGGCTCTCTTGTCCCTTCCTGGCCTGAGCCAGTAGCTCTGTCCTCTTGCTTTCTCTCTAAATAAAAGCCTTTATCTTGCTCTCCTACCTTGACTGTTTGCGAAGTTCATTCTTTGGCTCCGTGAACAAGAACCCCGGCATCAGTATGTTGAGGCCCCTTAAGTGAAAATTGCAATAATTCTAGTGATCATTTAGACTTGAAATTTTACATTCTGGCATTCAATTTTCAGCAAGTAAAAAGGTGTCACAGTTACAATAGTGTTTGAATCTTCATGGTCTGTGCCCAAGTTTCCTGAAGAGAAGGAAATCAGTCTTTTCCTGATGGGAGGAAATCTGCCTCCCTAAATGCTAAAAATAAATCCTCATGTGTATTATCACATGTTGCTATGTCTCATCAACTGAGGATCTGGGTAACATCATTTTTCCGCTAGGAGGTGGGATCTACAGGAGATGAGTTTTTCACATTTCTCAGAGCCAAAGAATGCGGCACTCCATTCCATCTTCTGCCCTTACTACTGCTACTTGGCGGCCTGGAAGAACAGGGTCAGAAACTGTATACAAATCATTTGAAAATTTGGACAATAAAAAGAAAGAACTTGGAGTAAAATTATTTTTCCTAAAGTGGATAAGACTAAAGCATTTATTAAAGGTAGACTTAAAAATAAATACCAAACCTAAAAAACAAGAGATTAATAATCATATTATATAGTGAGTTACTTTTGACAGATAATGCTGTCATTTAAATGAAGGATTCGAGAGTGTGTATCTTTAATGTGTAACTTTGGTAGAATTATTTTCTTTACATGAAAACAAATTTTTGATATAGAGTTGGTTGCAGTTTCTTTTAAGCAATAAGATGAAAAAGCGTGCTGAAGTAAATTTTTATAACTTTTTTTTTTTTTAAGGAAGAATTACTCATAATAGAGGGTAAGACTTCTTAGGAAGTCAATGAGTCTAAGGCATTTCAGGGGCAAATGTCAGAGAAAGCTAATGGCCAAAGTGTTTAAAAAGGATATGCTTTATATAGCTCAAGAAAAGAAAAGAAAGTAAATAACATTTTTTCTGAATTTTTGAATTATAGAAGAATAGAGAAAATAAGATATTATAGACTATTTGAGAGCTATTTTTAGTTGGGCTATATAAGCATATGCTAGGCACTTGTAACTCATTTAATACTCACATTTAACTCTATGAGGAAAGTACTACTACTATTGCTGTTTTACTGATGAGGAAACTGCAGGTTAGGTAACCTGATCAGTTACTCACTGTCTTGCCAATGGGTTTCAGCCCTGGGCAAGTTCACTATGGATTCAGTGAAACCGAGGAATGAAAATGGAACATTCTTGGGGTGAAAGGGTTTATTACCAGGCTTGTTCTCCCAGTGATAGGTGGAGCACTAGAATTACGTCTGCATCCAACAGTCTGCAGGTCTGTAATCCTCCTTTGTCTCTGCCTCCACGCAGAGCACTGGGCAGAGCTCTTTATATAGTGACTCAGTCAGTAATAGCTTATTGCCTAGGGTGTGGAAGCAGTAGCCTAGCATCAGGCCAGTTACATCATCAAGTAGTTTAGGGTCAGGTGAGAATCCTGGTCATTGGGACTTTAATTTTCCCCACACTCACTTAGGAGTAGAGATTAGGATCCAAGTAATATAGAATCAAAGTCTATGTACACTAGAGCTTCTTCTAGTGCAGAGAAAAAAATAGATGCTGCACATTCTTAAATGGGATTCAGCCCTTCAAAATTATCTATGAGCAACATACTTGAGAGAAACTTAAATTAAATGTTTAAGATTATTAAAACCCAATGTTCTGCTTATGCTTTGTATGTTTCCGTTAGTGTACACTTTGCTTCTAAAGACATGGATAAAAGTTATTTTCTTAGCAGCTGATAACAAGAATATCTTCACTTAGCTGGACTGGTTTCATGGAGAAAATATATGTGTGTCTTGCCAATGGGTTTCAGCCTTGGGCAAGTTCACTATGGATTCAGTGAGACTGAGGAATGATGGTGGAATGTTCTTGGGGTAAAAGGCTTTATTACCCTGCTTATTCTCCCGGTGATAGGACGAGCACTAGAATTATGTATGCATCCAATTGTCTGCAGGTCTGTAATCCTCCTTCCTCTCTGCCTCCACACAGAGCACTGGGCAGAGCTCTTTATATAATGACTCAGTTAATAATAGCTAATTGCTTACAGGTGTGGAAGCAATAGCCTAGCAACAGGCCAGTTATATCATCAAGCAGTTTAGGGTCAGGTCAGGATCCTGGCCATAGGAACCTTCACTTTATTTACACTCCATCCCCCCAGGATTCTTTCCTCACAATCTTCATGCTCTCAATCTTCCACAATGGTCCCTGTGCGATAAGGCTGGAGCATTGTAACCAGATTCCACAATAGCAACAGAGAATAACAGCCACATAGCGATAATAACAAAAATGAACATACACCAATATTTTGATACAGGTAACAAAAATGATAATAAGCCTCAAGCCAGAGGAGGTTATTTCAGCTATATTCAAAACCAGTTCTACTCATGAGTTCTTGACTCACACTTAGTAGTGGTACAGATAGGGAGCTCCATGCATTCTAGCGAGTAGCAGGATTTTTTTGCTAATGTGTATGTCCAATACACAAAGACTTTAGGAGTGATAGGACACATGTTTTCATGACACCAACATAGGCAAAACCTGCCCATCAGGTAGGATGCATGCAAGAGAGTGGTCCTGTGATAGGACTGGGCAGGAGAGGGTCCCATCTAGGTCTAGTATACCATACCTTTACTCCTCTTCCCATGGAGGTAACTGAGGGGTCTATATATAGTGCCACTGGAGATGCATGCAGTGGCCATAATGATAAAAGAAAACTCCCCGGTAAGATGCTCCTACCTTGTGGCCATTCAGGATGTACTACTGTGACCTTTGGGGGCCATTCTTCTGTTACTCCACGAATACACAGGAAGCCAGCTTCCAGGCCTTGTCCCCAAGGTGTCAGGAGAGCCAGCCATCATTTGTCCATGTGTCGAAAGGTCCAAGGCCACGTCCACTCAATGGTCTCCAGGGTTTAGTGCAGTAGGTGCTGGCAGCAAGATATTATTCTGGTGGCTGAACCTCGGCTTCAACGATTCTTCCTTGGTTTGTACTTGAATTTGTGTAGGGGAGGCAGCAATATGTGTTAACATGTCTACAGGGCTCAAGGATCTCTTTCAGGGTCTCTTGTTCAAATGACGTAGCATGGTCCATAAGCGGACTGACCATCCCCGCAGACTACTGGTATCTGACTTCAGACCAGAATTTAACAAACCATTGTACCTCTCTACCATGCCTGCTGTGGAAGGATTGTATGGCACATGAAACTTCCATTTGATTCCCAGCTGTCGCATGCATTCTCGTACAGCATGTCCAGTAAAATGGGTGCTCTGATCACTCAATTACCTATGGTCGGCCATAGGCTGCAAAGAGATGCTCCAGGCCTCTTTTGGTCATCTATTGGTCTTCACAAAGTGTAAGAAAAGCAACCAGAAGTCCAGTATCAGTGTCTACACAAGTCATGTCTTATTGGTACCCTCTGACATGGCAGAGACCCAATATAGTCTACCTGTCACCTGATTAGAGGTATTAGCCCCTTAGATATTGTCCCATGTTGCTGTGGAACTTGGTGTTAAGTCCTTTCTAGAGCATAAGACGCATTGCTGCCAGGCTCTGCTGACTTCTTAAAAGGTCAAAGGCAAGCCCCACCGACAGGCTACAGCCCACATTGTCTTTTGCCCTGAAGGCAACAAACACTGATGTAACCATTTGGCTGTATCAGAGGCAGGCTTTCCTTCTAGCCAATGTATCTGCGTCAATTTATCTGCTTCATCATTTCCTGGGGATGCCAGTGGCAAATGACCTGTCTCATGGTATACTGTAATTATTTTAGTCTGACCACAGGCCCATAAGTCTTGCCACAATTCTTTCCCCCAAAGGGGTTGGTGACCAGCCAACCAGTTGGCATGGTACCATGTCGGTAGCCATAGGGTCAAGCCCTGATAGATAGCACAGCTGTCTGTACAGACAATTATTGGGAAGAGCTCCTGGATGATTACAAGGCACACTGCCTGCAACTCCAACTCTGCCCATTGACTGCTCTTACCCTCACCATATTCCATCCATATTGTCTCTCTCTTAGGATAGAAAGCTAAGGTCCTCCACTCTGGGGGCTGCCCATGACTGGAGCCATCTCTGTACCATACATCTTCAGGTATAGGGGCTCTTCTTTCCTGATAAAGACTCTCTGTTACTAATGGTTCTAAAGTAAATTCTTTCTGCTTTTCACTAGTATATGTCACTGGCCCCAATAAGCTTTGGAGTTCTTACTCAAGGGGCTACTAGAGAGGGCACTATGCTGCTCTAGATAAGCAACCCACTTGGCCAGTGTATGCCTTTGTGACACATCACTCCTAGGATTTTGGATCCAATTTTGTACTCACCCCAAGATGGGATAGGTGGTTATTACCTTTATTGGGACCATTCCAGTGATGGGTTCTGTAGCCAGCAAGGCATGATATGTGGCAGTTTTTATATCAAACTATATCATACTTCTGCCCCTTTCCAGAGTTGTGACCAGAATCCAATAGGTTGGTGAGGTTGTTCAAGGTGTTACAAGAGAACCCAGCCATAACCATCTTCAGTCAGATAAATATCCAACTCAAAGGCCTTGATAGGTCTATCATACCCAAGGCCTGCATAGCCTTGTCTGCCTGTTTTGCTGTAGTAAAGGCAGATGCACATGTCTGATCCCAGTGCCACCTGATGCCCTTTCATACCAACTGGTATAAGGGCTTCAGAATTTGTGCTAAGTGTGGGATTAATACTCTCCAGTAGCCTAGAAGACCCAAAAACTCCTGTAACAATGCCACAGCTGTAGGGGTAGGAAAGCCCTGGACTTAATCTGTGACTGCTTCTAGTATAACTTTAGTCGTACCTGACCAGATGACCTCCAAGAATTTGACTGACAATCCAGGTCCCTGAACTTTGGTGCTGTTCACAGCTCATCCTTTGTCCTGTAGATGTTGCAGCAGTCTAGGCACTGCACCCTAGATCTGAAAGAGAATCAGATGTGAACATGATATCATCAATATAATGATACAGCTGCACCGTTGGCAGTTTCTCCCAAGTAACCAAGTTCTTGGTACAAGTCCATGAAAGATGGTGGGGCTGTGGTGGTATCACTGAGGAAGGATGGTGAAAGTCCATTGCCATCCTTCCTATAAGAAGGCAAACTGTTCCTGACTTTCCTGCTCAATGTCAATGGAAAAGAAGGCATTAGCAAGATCTACCACATAATGGTATGTTCCTAGTTCATAGCTGAGGGTATCCTCAGGCCTACAATAGAGGGGACAACAGCACGCATAGGGCATATGACTTTAGTTAATTCCCTGTAATCACGGTCATATGCCAGGAGCCATTTGAATTTTTTACTGCCCACACTGGGGAATTGAAAGACCTATGGGTGGGCTTTTTAATACCCACCTTTTCCAATTTCTGGAAGGTTTCTCCAATTTCTTTATGCATTCCAGGCAGTTTGTATTGTTTGGGATTAGTCACCTGCCAAGTAACAGGCAAAGTTACAGGTGGGTGCCTAGCATGTCCCCTCAGAACTGCCTTCCCTACATGTACTCTCAGTCTGTACTCACCTGCAGTGGTCTGCAACCATAGACACTGCAGGATATCAATCCACAAAATATACTCGGGATGGGAGAGAGATACACAGTATACTCCTTTTGGGGTAGATGCCCTATTCCCAAAGGTATTTGGGCTTGTTTCACTCTGATAGCCTTACCCCCATATCCACCTATTATAATGGGGGTCCTGGGAAACTGCTCAGGGTTACCATAAATCACTGAACATTCAGCCCCTGTGTCCACTAGAACCAGGACACATTGTATGTTCACTTGTGACCAATGGATAGCTATTTCAACATGTGGATAGCTATTTCAACCAACCCTTAGGGCAGGTACCTCAACCTTCCCCTCAGTCAAACCATGTTCCCCAATCATCTTCCTGTGTGGGTTAGTGTGAGGTACGCTCACTCTCCAGAAGGATGTTTGCAAACACACAGGCTGGACTTGTGAATCTGTCTCTGGCCTCTGCTTATTTGTGCTTAATATCTGGAACTGCTGCTCTGGTTTCAGTTGTTGCCATAGCTCCAGTAAGATTCTATTTGACTTCCAGTCTAATTTCCTTCTGTCTGCTTCTGCCCATATTAAATCAACCCACATGTCCTTCCTGTAACCTTCATGGGACCCTTTAAATTCTTCTTGTGAGTAACAGACCTTATTTATTTCTGTGCTATCATTGCTTCAGCCTCTCCTAAGTCTGCTACTGTACAGGTAACCTCGCTTAAAGGCTGCCCTAAGTGAGGAGCAAGAATGGTCACTAGAGACCCAAAGAGGGATGTGGGAGCCTTTTCTCATCCCTGCAGTAAAAGGCTCCTCATATAGGCCATAATGCTCTGGACTATAGATGGCATTTTTTATGCTTAGTTCACATAACACCTGTTGTACCTCAGCATACATCTGCCATCTAGCAGGGGAGGATGGTAAGTCACCCTGATTGGGCAACACTGCACAAGTGCAGCCATAAACTAATCGAGGAGGTAGTGATTTCCTGTGGTCTGATATGCATTTTGTAATAGCTGCCTCAAGGCAGACTGAACTGTCAGGGAAACCAGGTTTCCCATCTCTGATCTGGACAGAACAATTCGATCCACCCCTAAATCCCACAGATGTAGAAGCCAAGATGATATTGACTCCGAGGACTTCTGCCTAAACCAGGAGCCCAAATCCCCCAAGTCAGCCTGAGTATAGTGACGGAGCATAGAGTGCTCCATGACCTGGGGAGGGGGCTGTAACCCTCAGGCTAGACAGTCTGTAGAGCACCTTTGTGGGAATTAGAAAAAGATGCCTTAGAAAAAAGTCATCTGGCTGAGCAATGAACCCTGGTGATCCTGTGCACTCTGAATCCAGAATGTCTGACTTCTAATCCTGACTCTGCCTCATGGTTGTGAAATGGTTTGGTAAGCTACTAGCCTCTTTGTACTTGCATTTTCTCATCTACAAATTAGTGACTTTTAGTGCTCTCTCTGAAAATAATTACATATATTGATTAATGCATTAAGAAGTCTCTGTCCCCTAGTGGACACTCAATAAATATTAACTATTTGTCTTTGGGAATCATATATGACATTTTTTAGAAAGTGATTTTTTTCTACTTGCATTTTATGAAACAAACAAACAAAAAGACTTACTGACACTTTCCCACTCACATTTAATATCTCTGTCTTTATCATCACCAGACACTCTTTTTGAAACATTTTTCAGGGCCCAACAGCTTAAATGTTAAGACACAGCACCCTATTTTTTGTGTTTGATGCCACTGTAGAAAATTTTATTCCAAGCTACCAGGACACCTCAAAGAGAATTAGGACAGTTTTTCCCATTCTTTTGAGTGTAGGTGATCTCCACAACATAACTATTTTATGTGTTGCTTTCTAAAGGGCTGTTTAAAATGGTTGTGTACAATGACATCTGTTGTTTCTTATTGTGAATTTATACCCAAGAAGTAATTACTAAATCTGTGAGACTTCTTTTATTTTCTTGTTATGAGGAAGATTTTGTTATATTTCTTTCATGTTAGATGATTCAGGAAGAATCACAAACTAGCATGATTGAGGTCATTTCTGGCTAATGTATCTTCCTTAAGCAGTACTTTATGGGGTGAAATAAACTTAGAAAGCCCATCATATTTGTTCATAAGGTAAATTCTGTTTTCTAAGTGATAATTTGGGGATCATTTTTACAGCAATAGTTTACATTGATAAATTGCTTAGGGAACACAGGAAAAGTCTAGAAGGTTTGCTCCAGAAAAAAATGGTTGGGTTTTAAATTTCCTTCTCGGAAGAAAGGGTCTTATTGCTTGAGAGATGATGGTTTATGTACACTTGGGGGTGGAACACTGTGTCTCAAAGTGTAGTCCTGGGTTTAACTGTGTTCTTGGTCACTATGTCAAGGTACTGTTCTTTGAAGATGGGGCCTAGGAGTCTGCATTTTAAAGGGGTTCCTCTCCACCCAAAGTGTTTTTATCCACATTAAAGTTTGAGTAATTTTTCCTGCATCATAGAGGAAATGTGTGGTAGAAGGGAGCAGAGAGAAGAGAGGGAGAGGAAAGAAAGCAAAATAGACATGGTAATTAACACTGGTAGGTGAGAATTAGGAAAAATAGTGAAGCTAGTGGAGACTCTTTGGTGAAATGTTTATTGAATTACATTAATATGGGTTCTTCAAAGAAACAAAACCAACAGGATCTCTCTCTATCTAAAAATGGAGAGACAGACAGAGAGAGGGAGGGGCACAGAGGGAGGGAGACAGAGGGAGACAGAGACTCACTATAAGGAATTAGCTCATATGATTGTGTAGGCTGGGAAGTCCAAGCTGCAGCCAGAAAGCTGGAGATCCAGGAATGCTGATGCTTGTACCAGGCCAACTCTGAGGATGTGAGAGCCAGAGGAGCTGTCAGGGAAAGTATCAGTTTGAGTCCAAAGTCAGGAGAAGACCAATGACCTATCTTGAAGACAGTCGGGCAGAGAGAGAGAAAATATCTATGTTTTCATATGAAAGGTAGGTACACAGAAGGTGACAAATATTCCTGATAAATTGTGCAATAAGAGTATTTCTCTGGTGTAGATCCCAGAATCATGTCTGACAACACTGTAAAGCATTGCTGGTTTGTGATTCAGATAGCCAAGCCTCCCTCTTGTTGTTCCCTTTCCCTCATGACAAACCCTTTTCCCCACTCTCATGGGTCTAGTGACCCAGTTCTTGCCTGTTTCCTCATGCTTTCTTAGTTCTAATATCTTTTAATGCAATGGTTGATAAATGATACTTTACTAAAATTAATTCCCATGACTTCCTTTACAATGGAAATCTTTTAACCAGGCAGAAATGACCATGTTGGGGTGAGAGAGACTTGGAATGACAAGGGAAGGTTTGAGTTTAAGGGGCCCCTTGTCTCTCTTCCTTGACTTTTTTGGAAAGCCAGAGACTTTCCAAAGAAAATTTTAGTTTTTCCTTGACAAATGTGAAAGAAAAGTGGCACTCAATGGAGTTAAATAGGTAAGGAAGACTCTGCTCAAATATTTAAACAGGGGTCAAGACTAAAGAAATGGGGAAAAGGATGGAACTCAACCCTGAAGGACGGCTAGGATTTATAGTGTCTGGGCAGTGAGGGGTCACTGGATGGAAATTACTAAGAGGAATTTAGTTAGATATCAAAGGTGGGGGAGATGAACTTGATTAGATATCAGGGTTGGAGGGATTCTTGCTAAACTAGTTTAGCAGGATTCTTTGCTAAAACAAGGCTCAGCTGACCAAGGGTAAATGTAGTGAGAAGAGGGCTTAGAGAAACCTGACTGAAGCTTAGTCAAAAAGGGTCAACAACAAGGGGTCCTTGTCAACAACTATAGGCTGGATATGAGTGCAGCTGGAAGGTATGAGGAAAGATGAATGGTATAATTTTTCACTTTGTTTAGCCAAATATTTTTGTGTTTCAAGCCCTCCAAGGTCACATAGCTGAAAGGTGGGATTCCAACACCAGAGGCTGTGCTCTTTACTTCTAAGCTATACTGCTTTAAGGATCATCCCCGGTGAAAAAAGCAGGTTTCTCTAGATTGCTTCTCTCTCTTCTTTACGGAGAGGTTTCTCAGATTTCAGTCTACTCTCCCATCCGTGTCTGGGTCTCCACTGTCTTTTTCTCTGCAACATGGAAACTGCTAAGGCTGTTGGGCAAGCCCTTCACATGGGCCAATTTCAACTCTTTACATATGTGTAAGTGCTCTTCAGGTATCCCACAGGAAAGCACAATGAGGTTTGGAAAGCGTCTCCTTGAAGTGGGAAAGCATAGATGTGTCTTCAATACATTCCTGGATTTTGAACAATTACCTATTAATGCATGTGTGTCCTTCATTTCATTAAACAGGAAAATAAGTTAACACAGAGGGAGATTAATCATACTGAGGAAGTTAGTATGATACTTAAGAGTTAAAAGGTTATTAAAATTTTGATTGCCATAGAAAGTAATCCTAAATTCCAAATTGGTTGCTATGTATGCTCCCCTCTGTACACAATGAATGATGACCTGCAAGGAGGAGGGACCCTGGCATCTGCTGTGACAATAACTAAATGAGGGATTCTCATGCTCTCACACTCACTCAGACTAGCAAATCATTGCCCCGGGAGGTGTAAAAGCTTTATTTTTTTTTAACTTTAACAATAACATACTTTTTGCCCCTGATTTAATATAAATGCTTTGAATTGATAAAAACATATTGGATAAATGAAGGAACAAAAACATGTATGCTTAGGTTAACGTTTATTTGGGTCTCAGAGAAATAACGTTAAGTCCCATTTGTGTACTTTTAAAAGTGTTCCTCTCTCCTTTTCTTTTTCTTTCATACTTGAAGAACAGCCAAAAAAAAAAAGGCTTAAATTTTCCCATCTGAAAAGCTGGGGTACAACCTGGAGAGGAACCATTTTGCTAGAATCGCTATTTGCAGAAATATACAGCTCCTTAGCTGGGTGAAAATGTTCTTGTCATGATGGATAGCAGGTGCGACACAGCTGGAGCGAGGGTTGCCATGGTCACAGCAAAAGCCTTCAGATGGCTCAGGTGCCTCACAAGAGTCAGCCTGCCTCGGTAGGTAGGTAGGTATACGGTCTCATCCTTCCATAGCCACGACGGGTCCGTTCCCTAGGGAAGTGTGAGTGCTCACCTCTGTGAAGTGCTTTCACTTCTTCCTGGATTCAAGTTTTATTTGGCAAAATAATCCTTCAACATTTTATTTTACCCTTGTGTTTTCAAGGCAAAGCACTGACATGGGTTAAGAATACTATGGTGTTTGCTGTTTTTGAATACATCTGTCACTCTCCCTTCAGAGGGAATACTATCCAGCTTGTAGAATTGGGTTCTGGAGTCAGGATTGCTGACTGTTTCAACTAGGCTATAGTATTTTTTAGTGCATCTGATTCTGAGCAGTTTAACTTTCCTGTGCCTTGTTTTCACTTCCATAAAGTGGAGGATAATATTAGTACCTCTATTATTTTTTCAGGAGGATTAAATGAGATAATACAGATGAAGCATTTGAAACTGTGCCTGACACATACAAAGTGCTCAGTAAGTGTTAGTTAAAATTTTCTAAAATGAGCAACAAACGGAGCTAGTTAGTTTCAAATGAAGGACTTCATTTAAGAAATGTTTAACTCCTGTTTTAGGGATTTTAAAATATATTGAGCCCAGCTGAGAGTGTGTGTATATGTGTGTGCATGTGTCAGATTCTGGGAGAGGGTAGGCAATGTATATCCAAGCACTGGCTGTTTTCCTCCATGGTTCTAAGGACAGGGATGAAGTAAAGCCACGGGAAAGGAATACTAAGTTCCTTCACAAACTTTTTTCTTAAATTTCTTGTGTAAGGTCTAATTCTAGAGTTAAAGTTATCCTTTAATTACATTCCACTGCAAGAGGGGGATGGAATGAGGCTGTCCTTCAGGAAGGTGTAGTTTTGGTGCCACGTTTTTGTCTTTACAAGGTTACCAAAGAAGAGTTTAGTTTCTTTGACCATTTCCTTATTAGGATGCTGCAGAGAGAACACAAGCAAGGCAGGCACACGATAGCTTACTGAAGACCTCAGTTGTTGATCTATGATACTGGAGGAGACTAAGAACCACCCCTTGAATTTTGGGGGAGAACTTTGGGATAAGGGCAGAGACGCTCACTAGCAATCAAATTTCTCAGATTAGATCTACTGAGTCAACAAATTGTTCCTTATCTTCTCAACTGTGTTCCAGATAAGCAGGAGTACTCGGCTTGGTCATCAGTGTGCTTAATAGTGATCCACTAAATGTTCTTTCTGACCAATCAGGAATGAACGTGAGGCAAGTAGGGATTGATATGTAGTGATATTTTTCTTTCAGATGACAAGGTATGGCTCTTGCCAGTCAGTGGTCTTTTATTGTCCTCGGCCCACTTCTCTCTCTTCTTCACGCTGATACTTGTGGGTGAGCAAAGCTGTGTTGGCCCATATTAGGTTCTTATACATCAGCATTGCTGTGTGCTTTTTGAACTTACCCAAGCACAACCTTAAACCTTGTCTATAAGACATATAACCAAAGTTTTTTTTGCATAAATTTGTATAAAGAAACCTAAAATATCTGGATATTTTGAAACCTAATTTTCAATGGCTACCATACATTTCTTCATATCTTGAAAGGCAGAATGCCAAAATATCAATGAACATGAAGATATTAATGATGAAAAAAGATTGTGGGATTTTTACACCTAATTCTGTACTCTTAGTTCTTATTTTAGTTTTGTATTCTTTTTTTATTTGAATTTCATCCATGCTTCATATATTATTTTATTCCTCTGACCTGTTTCATTGTCCTCTAATTCATTCCATTTTTATTCTAATTGCAAGCAGACAGCAGTTATTTATTTTGCTAATATTGGATAGCCCACTCTCCCTTTGGCTATTTCCAATATACAATTGAATGTGTGCATGGGTGTGTGTGTTGAAGCTGGAAGTATATAACTTCTTAGTGACCTAGTCCTGACCTTAACCAGAGAATACTTCAATGAAATAGGCTTGTTTACTTTCTCATTTGAGATTTTTTGTTTTTTTCATAGTTCTGGCTTCATGGTGGAGGGTGGAATTGGGGGAAATGGAGAAAGTACCATCCTCTATTCTATTTTCATGCCATTAAGTAGTCAGTAACATTTACTGATGACTTCAATAGAGGCACCATACATCTCCCAATTATATACTGGGTAAAAATGATCAGGTGTGAGCACTAAGGAAAATGTTCTTAGGTTCAAATATTTAACTACTTCTTAATTATATAGATAACAAAAGCAATTACCAAGAGTATATTTGCCTCAGATGTTCAAAGATCAATGGGAATATGCAAACATTAAGACAAAATCCAAAACTGACAGGCCATTTTAGCTCTAAATATGATCATTAATCATTATGATCTGAAGTATTCACATGGGAAGAAACTGCCCTGCAGATTGAAATGAGTAGGGTGAACTGTTTTTGTCATTAAGATTCTGCCATCTACTACTTGTACTCATTCTTGGTAGAATGATTTTATATATTCTAATAGACATAACATTTTAGTCCCAGTCAGTAATAAAAAAGGGCATTTTCATGGATTTATTGAGGGATAATTTACCTACAATAAACTGTCCATATTAAAAAGTATAAAATTTCATGAATTTTGACACCTGTGAAGCCATCACCACAACCAAGATAATGAATGTATCTGTTATCCTTTCAAAGTTTCCTTGTGCCCTTTGGATTCCACCTTCCCTCCCTTCCAACATTTCACCATCCCTTAGGCAACCACTGGTCTGTCTTCTGTCAATATACATTAGTTTGCACTGAGTTTTGTAAAAATGGAGCCATACAGTGTGTATTCTACTTTGCCTTCTTTCACTCAGCATAATTATTTTGAGATTCATAGATGTTACATATCAATAGTTTATTTCTCCTTATTGCTGAGCAGTATTCCATTGCATGGATATATACATTTGTCTACTCATTTTCCTTTTGATGGACTTTTGGATTGATTCTAGTTTTGGGTTAATACAAATAAAAGTACTAAGACCACTTAGTGCAAGTTTGTGAGGATGTATGCTTTCATTTATTTATGTAAAAACTTAGGAGCAGAATGGCTGGATCAAATGGTAGGGTTATGTATAGCTTTTTAAAGGCACTGTCCACAATTTTCCAAAGTGGCTAAATCATTTTACAGGCATGAGAATCCAAGTTTCTCTATATACATGCTGACACTTGCTATGCTCAATATTTTAATTTTAGCTTTCCTTGTGGCTGTATACTGCTATCTCATTGCGGTTTTCATTTGCTTCCCCTAGAGAATAAAGATGTTAATTTTTTTCATACGTAAATAAATATCTGTATTCTTCTTTGGTTAAGTATTCAAATCTTTGGCCTATTTTTTTTAATGATTGTTTGTTTTCATATTATTGAGTTGTAAGATCTTATACTTCTACATACAAGTCTTTAATTAGGTATGTGTTTTGCAAATATTGTTTCCAAGTCCATGGCTTGACCTTTTATTTTCTTAACAATATCTTGCATAAAGAGCACAAGTTTTAAATTATAAATTTTTTAATTGAAATATAGTTGATATACAATTTATATTAGTTTCAAGTATACAACACATTGGTTCACCAGTAACCTACATTGTTAAATCCTTACCCCAACTAGTGCAGTTACTATCTGTTAACATAGAAAGAATCATTTACATGTTACAGAATCATTGGCTATATTCTCTATGCTGTACTACTATCCCCATGACCAACTCATATTATGATTGAGAATTTTTGTGTCCCTTTATCCTTCTCACCTTCCCCACATATCCGTCTCAACCACTGCCCCGTGGTAACCACCAGTCATTTCTCAGTGTCTATGAGTCTAATGTTATTTATTTATTTTGTTTTATTTTGTTTTCAGATTTCACTTATATTTATTCATTTTGTTTTATTTTGTTTTCAGATTACACAAATAAGTGAAATCAAATGGTATTTGTCTTTCTGCACCTGGCTTATTTCACTTAGCATGATACCCTCTAGATCCATCCATGTTGTCACAAATTGTAGGAATTCTTTCCTTTTTATGGCTGAATAATATTCCATTATGTATATGAACCCCATCCACATCTTCTTTATCCACTTATCAATTGATGGACATTTTGGTTGCTTCTTTATCTTGGCTATTTTAAATAACGCAGTCATAAACATAGGGGTGCATATATATTTTTAAATCAGGGATTTTGTATCGTTAGGGTAAATTCCTAGGAGTGGAATTACTGGGTTGAATGGTATTTCTTTTTTAGTTTTAGGAGGAACCTCCATACTGCTTTCCACAGTAGTTTTACAAGTTTACATTCCCACCAATAGTGTAGGAGGGTTCCCTTTTCTCTACATCTTGCCAACACTTGTTATTTCTTGTCTTTTGGATAATGGCATTCTAACTGGTGTGAGGTGATATCTTATTGTGGTTTTAATTTGCATTTCCCTGGTGATTAGTGATATGGAACATCTTTTCACATGCTTGTTGGCCATCTGTACTCTTTGGAAATAATGTGTGCTCAGTTCCTCTGCCCATTTTTTAATTGGATTATTTGTTTTCAGTGTTGCCTAGTATTAGTTCTTTATATATTTTGGTATTAACTCTTTATCAGATGAGTAATTTACAAATATATTCTCCCATACTGTAGGCTGCCTTTTTGTTCTATTGTTGGTGTCCTTTGCTGTACAGAAACTGTTTAGTTTTATGTAGTCCCATTTGTTCTTTTTTGCTTCAGTTTCCCTTCCATGGGGTGATGTGTCCAGAAAATAATTGATTATGCTTATGTTCAAGAGACTTCTGATTATATTTTCTTGTAAGAATTTTACATGTCTTACATTTAGGTCTTTAATCTATTTCAAGTTTACTTTTGTTTATGGAGGTAGATAGTAATCTAATTTCATTCTCTTGCATGTAGCTGTGTAGTTTTCCCAACACCAGTTGTTGAAGAGGCTGTTTTTTCCCCATTGTATATTCATTGTTCCATTATTGCACATTAATTGGCCATATATGTATGGGTTTATATCTGGGCTCTCTATTCTGTTTCATTAATTTATGGGTCTGTTCTTTTGCCAGTCCCATACTATTTTGATTACTGTAGCTCTGTAATATAGCTTGAAGTCAGGGAGGTAATCCCCCCAGGTTTGTTTTTCTTTCTCAGGATTGCTTTGGCTATTTGGGGTCTTTTGTGTCTCCATATTAATTTTTAAACTATTTGCTCTTGTTCATTGAAAAATACTGTTGGTATTTTCATAGGGATTGCATTGTCTGCCAATTGCTTTGGCCAGGATGGCCATTTTGGAAATATTAATTCTTCCTATTCATGAGCATGGGATAGGTTTCCATTTATTTATGTGTTATTTAATTTCTTTCATCAGAGTCTTATAGCTTTCAGAGTACAGGTCTTTCACCTCCATGGGTAGGTTTATTGCTAGGTATTTTATTCTTTTAATGTAATTGTAAATGGAGTTGTTTTTCTGATTTCTCTTTTTGCTAGTTTATTATTAGCATATAGGAATGCAAGAGATTTCTATGTATTAATTTTGTATCCTGCAACTTTGCTGAATCCAGTTATTAGTTCTAATAGTTTTTTGTTGGAGTCTTTAGGGATTTTTGTATGTAGTATCATGTCATCTGCAAATAGTGACAGTTTTACCTCTTCTGTACCAATCTGAATGCCTTTTCTCTTGTGTCCTCTCTGATTGCTATGGCTAGGAATTCCTGTACTATGTTGATTAAAAGTGGTAAGAGTGGACATCCTTATCTTGCTCCTGATCTTTGAGGAAAAGTTTCAGCTTTTCACCATTGAGTATGATGTTAGTGGGTTTGTTGATACAGCCTTCATTATGTTGAGGTATGTTCCCTTTATACCCATTTTGTTGAGACTTTTTGTCATGCATGGATGTTAAATTTTGTCAAATGCTTTTTTAGCATCAATTTAGACAATCATGTGATTTTTTTTAATCATCCTTTTTGTTTATGTGATGTATCACATTCATTGATTTACAAATATTATAGCATCCTTGCATCCCTGGAATAAATCCCAGGTGGTCTTGATGGATGATCATTTTGATGTATTTTTGAATTTGGTTTGTTAATATTTTGTTGTGGACTTTTGCATCTCTGTTCAGTAGGGATATTGGTTTATCATTTTCTTTTTTTGTAGCATCTTTGGTTTTGGCGTTAGAGTCATGCTGGCCTCATAGGTTAATTGGGAAGTATTCCCTCCTCTCCTAGTTTTTGGAATACTTGAAGAAAGATGGGTATTAGCTCATCTTTACATATTTGGTAGAATTCAGCTGTGTAGCCATCTGTCCCTGGACTTTTGTTTGTAGGGATTTTCTTCACTACCAGTTCAATTTTGTTACTAGTAATTGGTCTGTTCAGATTTTCTGTTTCTTCTTGGGCCATTCTTGGAAAGTTGTACTTTTCTAGGAATTTGTCCATTTTTTTAGGTTGTCCGATTTATTGGCATATAATTTTTCATAGCATTCTCTAATAATTCTTTGTATCTCTGTTGTGTCAGTTTTAACTATTCCTTTTTCATTTCTAATTTTGTTTATTTGTGTCCTTTCTCCTTTTTTCTTGATAAGTCTGGCTATGGATTTGTCTATTTTGTTTATCTTCTCAAAGAACCAGATCTTGGTTTCATTGATTTTTTTCTATTGTTTTATTATTCTCTATTTTATTTATTTCTGCTCTGATCTTCATTATGTCTCTCCTTCTCTTAACTTTGGGTTTCATTCATTTTTCTTTTTTAATTTGTTCAGTACAGCAATCCATTGATTATTTAGAAGCATGTTGTTTAGCCTCCATGTGTTTGTGTGTTTTTTGTTTTCTTTGTGTAATTGATTTCTAGTTTCATAGCATTGAGATCTAGAAGATGTTTGATACAATCTCAATATTTTTAAATTTATTGTGGCTCTTTTTGTGTCCTCGTATGTGACCTATTCTGGAGACTGTTCCATGTACATTTGAAAAAAATGTGTATCCTGCTGCTTTTGGGTGAAATATTCTGTATGTATTGATTAAATTTATCTGATCTGTGTTGTTCAGTGCCTCTGTTTCCTTATTTATTTTCTGTCTGGTTTATCTGTCTGTTGATGTAAATGGTGTGTTAAAGTATCCTAATATGATTGAGTTACAGTCTATTTCTCCCTTTAGCTCTCTTAGTATTTGTTTTATATATTTATATATATATTTATATATTTATGTGCTCCTATATTGGGTGTATAGATATTTATAATTGTTATATCCTCTTGTTGGAATGATCAACTTTTCATTATATAATGTCCTTCTTTCTCTCTTGATACATTCTTTGTTTTGAAGTCTGTTTTGTTTCACAGACGTACTGCTATTCCTGCTTTTTTCTCCCTATTATTTGCATGAGATATCTTTTCCCATCCCTTCACTTTCAGTCTGTGTACGTCTTTAGGTCTGAAATGAGTCTCTTGTAGGGAGCATACAGTCTTGTTTCTTTATCCATATGCCACCCTATGTCCTCTGATTGGTGCATTCAGTCCATTTACATTTAAGGTAGTTATTGATAGGTATGTACTTATTACCATTTTATTAATTGCTTTCTGGCTCTTTTGGTAGTTCCTCTCAGATCTGTTCTTTCTCTCTTATACTCTTGTTATTTGATGGTTTTCTTTAGCATTGTGACTGAATTTCTTAAAAAAATTTTTTTTGTATCTATTATAGGTTTTAGGCTTGTGGTTACCATAAGGTTCACAGGTAGTTTCCTAAATATATAACATTCTAAACTTGGTCTCCTGATTTTGAACACAGTCTAAAAATGCTTTTTTATTCTTCTTCCTCCTTTGTGTATTAGATGTTATAATCTGCATCTTTTTTGTATCACTTGACTAATTTTGTGTATAGTTGATTTTTCTTTTTTTTTAAACTTCTTATTTGCTAGTAAGTATTTGGTCTACTACCTTTACTGTGGGTTTATTTTCACTGGTGAAAACTATTTAGGCTTAAGAATATTTCCATCTACAGAAGTCCCTTTAACATATCCTTAAGGCTTGCGTAGTTGTGGTGAATTCTTTTAACTTTTATCTATTTGGGAAACTTTTAATCTCTCTTTCAATTTTGAATAATAATGTTGCTGTGTAGAGGATTCTTGGTTCAAGGTCCTTCTGTTTCAATACAGTAAATATGTCACCCCCTTCTGGACTCTAAAATTTATGCTGAGAAATCTCCTGAAAGCTGATGGGGTTTCCCTTATAAGTAATTTTTTTTCTTGCTTCTGGCTGCTTTCAATACCCTCTCTCTGTCCTTTATTATTGGCACTTTAATTAGTACATGTCTTGGTGGCATTCCTTGGGTTCCTGTTGTCAGGGGCTCTCTATGCTTCCAGGACCTGGGTATCTATTTCCTTCCCTAGACTGGGGGATTTTTCAACAATTATTTCCTCAAAGAGACTTTCTATCCCTTTGTCTCTTTCCTTTCCTTCTGGTACACCTATTGTGCGAATATTGTTTTGTTTGGAGTTATCACACAGCTCTCTTAGCATCCTCTCAATTCTAGAGATTATTTTTTCTCCGTGTTCCTTGTTCCTCAGCTTTATTGTTTGCATATTCTCTGATTTCCATCTCATTGTCTCCTATACTTGCAGCAATATGTTATTCATTACCCCCTCATTTCATGGTATTTTTCATTTTTATTACTGTATTCTTCAGCTCTGAGTGGATTTTTTTCAGCTATTGTATCTCTTTGATACAATTTTTTTTCAGCTATTCTATCTCTGATACAAATCCTCCCTGCGATTGTCAATACTTTTCCACAGATCAGTAAGCATATTTATGATTGTTGTTTTGAAATCTTTATCCAGAAGACTTGTGATCTCTGTTTCATTTAGCCCTTTATGGTGTCTTATCCTGTTCTTTTGTTTGGAACATAGTCTCCTTACTCCTCATTTTGTCTGTGTTTCTGTGTTTCTTCCTTTGTATTAGATAGAGCTGCTATGCCTCCTGGTCTAGAGACCTCACAACAGGCTTTGTGAAGGAGTCCTGTGGTGCCCAGAATCTCAAGACTTTTTGTTTACCTGTGTTTGGTTTTCCTTTGTTGTGAAGCTGCAGTCACTGTTGGTGTGCTGTGAGCAGAGCCACCTTTCTGCCTTTCTACCTTCAGTGGCTGATCTCTCAGCTAAGGCCTTTTGTGAGCTATGTAGTAGCACTTCTGCTGGGATCATTGTGGGTGGGGCCACCTCTGCCCACCTGGCAGCAATGGAGGTGCAACTGGGTCAGCAGGGTGGTTGGGGTGGGCATGCAGGGGAGCACAGCAAGGGGCTGGGAAGGAAGGAGCTTTTGGCTTTGGCTCCCACACGCACCTCCCCAGATGAGCTAAGAGTGGATTGGGAAAGCTGGGGAAGACTCCCTGTGCCTTCCAGGCAGCAAAGTCTGACCACTGCTGGGCTGAGTGGGCAAGGCAGGCAGGTGGGCAGGTGCACAGAGAAATGCCTGAGAGCTGAGCTACCAGTGAAGGAGATGGCGTATTTGGAGCTGGCTTCTGCATGTGCCCAAGGGGAAGGCTGAGAAAATATACATTTTCCCTTTCTCCTGTGGAGAGAGCTCTATCTGACCCCTGTCCCTCTGGTAAATATTTCAAACGGCTGCTTCTGTGTTGGGTCTCAGTAGGACTGATGGAGTGTGCCTGTCCTCCACAAGTGGTAGGAGTCTCAGTCTCCAAGAGTGCCCCAACTCTCTTTGGTTTCCATCCTCATTACTTACCAAAGCCCAATGCAATATGGACTTGTGTTTCCAGAGCAGATCTCCAGGGCCTGATGTGCAGAGTTCCTGAGTGCTTATCTTCTCCCTACTCCATTTCCCTCCTTCCCTCTTGCAGGCTGGGATAAAGGAAGAGCTTGGGTCCTCTCGATTGTGGCTCTGCCTCTTTACCCTTCTTTGTGTGGTCACCTCTCACTCGCTAGGTGTAGGTGGTCTGTCCTGCACTCTTCAGATCATTTTCAGGGTTAGTTGTTTTTGCTGTAGTTGCTTCCTTGGTGTATATGTGGGAGGAGCTTCTGCCTTGCTTTCCAACTCCACCATCTTCTCTGCTGGAAGTTCCAGGAGTTGTAAGTGGTATAGTTTAAAATTTTAATTTCTGATTATTTTAGTTTGTAAATCTATATATTTATGTACTGATTTGTAAGCCTTGTTAGATTCTATTATTTGTTCTAATAGATTTTTTGCAGATCCCTTATGATTTTCTACATAGATGACCATGTCATTTGAGAATAAAGAGAATTATTTTTTTCCTTCTAATTTGTGTGTGTGTGTGTGTGTGTGTGTGTGTGTGTGTGTGTGTGTGTGTTAATGTCTTTCTTTAATGTACTGACTATGGTTGCCACTGTAATATTGAGTGAAATTGTCAGGGTGATTTAGTGAATTTTATGTTGTCTGGTTCTGGAATTTTTGTATTCTTTTACATAGTTTTTGAAATTTATTCTATGATTTATTTAAATTCATTGAAAACAGCAGAGAAACCTTTAACCTGGAGCTAATTTGGCTCCACTGTTGAGATAATCCCCTTTAGAGTACATAACCCATTGCCTCATGCATTAATAGATTTCTATACTGTCGCTTTTGGGAGGGTAAATTCCTCCCAGCTCAACACGATCTCTGGTTTTGTTTTACCAGCCTTGGGTAGTTACCTCATACCTTTTAACATCTAAAAGCACTCAGCTGAAGACTCAGGAAAAATTCCTTGCATGTTTTCAGAATTCTCTGTCTCTGTGTATCTTTCTCCTGTCTGTTACTCTGGCCCTCGGATTCTAGTTGCTTTGAACTCTTCAGATTCCCCACTCTGTCTTCTCAATTTAGGAAGACTTCCAAGGTATGTTTGTTTTTCACCACTCTGTGCTGGGACCTAGAAGCTCTGCAGACAGTAGTCTGGGGCAATTTTAGCCTCATTTCATTTGTTTCATTTTACTCATGGAGCAATGTCCTGGGATGACTTTTGTCCAATGTCAGAAAAATGTTGTTTCATATATTTTGTTCATTTTAAGTTGTTTGTGGTGACAGGGTAAAATTGGTTCCTATTAACTGTCTCATGGACAGAAGCAAAAGTCTTAGGTGAATTTTGAGTTCATAAAATTTATCAAATTTATTAGGCTTCATTTGGTTGACTCATTCAGGCTCATTCAGTAATAGAAACCCAATTGAACTTCCTGCAACAGCTAAAATATGAAAGAGCTCATCTAAGTGGGAAGTAAAAGGTAGATGACAGCATATTGAAGTTTAACCAGTGTCTTGAAAATAGACACTCTTCTCATATTTGCTTCCTTCCTTGTATATGCATGGCTTATTTTTAGAATACCTCCTTCCTCAGAGTGAAAAGATGACCTGGCAGCATTACTCTTATGGGAAACATAGAATGCTGATCTCAGAGGAAGGGTGACATATTTCCTAATAACTCCTGTAACATTGTTTGAGAGAATTCTGGTTGGCCCAGTTTAACTTAGAGCGCAACTCTGAAGCAGTCACTCTGGTCAAGGTATGGCATATTCTGATTTGCTGGTCTGGTCTGGGCCTCTGCCAAGGAGGGTGTAAAAGCCAGTCATATCATACCAGGAACATCATGGATTACATAGGATTGTTTAGAGTGGGGAAGGAGTGATTCCACAAAGCAAGGAATGTTGGGGAAATACAAAATACAAGAATATTTAACTGATAATATTGTTTAGGGCATGAACTAGTTTTCTCTGTCTGCATAACAAATTACTCCAAAATGTAGCCCCTTAAAACAGTGAATATTTATTACTTCATAGTTTCTGTGAATTAAGAGTTTAAAAAGTCAGAACAATCCATAGTTGGATGGTTCTGGCACAGGGTCTCTCTTGAAGTCATAGTCAGCTATTGGTCAGGGCTGCTGTCATCTGAAAACTTGATGGGATGAATGTGGGTGGGATGTACCCACTTGCTTGTTGGCAGGCTTCAGTTTTTTGCTGGCTGTTAGTTGGAGAGCTCGGGTCCTTGCCATGTGGGGCTTTCCATAGGCTGCCTGAGTGTTCTCACTACATGGCAGCTGAATTCCCCAAGAGAGGATTTTTTTGTAACTAAGATGGAAGCTATACCCTTTCTATAACCTAATATCAGAAATGACATAAATCAATTCTACCGTGTTTCACTCAAGGGAAAAAGAAGTAAAATCCATGTCTTGAAGGAAGAAATATAAAAAAAATTGTGGACTTTTATAAGTACAACTAATAACTTACAATAATCTCAAGGACTTTTTTTTTCCTTCGGTTCTTTGTTCACACATATGTTTACCTGATTTGTGATAAGAAAAAATGAGAATTATAGTACTGTCTCAAAAAGAAAATCATACTTAACTTTGATAATATCCTTAATATGTATATGTTTTATGATGGTGGTGATAGTTGATTATCTGGATTGCTTTAGGAATAGAAATAAGTCTAAAGATATACTGATAGACTATATTTCAAACATTTTGATATATTTCATACAAGTTCAGAAAACATTATAGAATGAAAAAATAACTGCAACCTTTTGCCTTTAGACTTAACATAAGCTAGTGTCTGTAAGCTTCAGTTAAAATTACTGCCAAATTCAGTACAATGTGAAGGAGATGAATTATGCATATGAAACCTTATACTCCATTTGAAGTTGTGGCCTGTAGACTCCTACTCTGATGTATTTTACAAATAATTTTCTTCCTTGTGTAGACATGCCTAGAAATGCCATGTGGAGACAGCATTAGAAAGGTAATGGTGTGACAGTTAATTAGTCACTATTTTAGTTGTTTCTAGTTCTTAACAGTGAAATATGTACCTTGACTGTGACTTGCTATCTTTTCTTAATATGTTTACTGTAAGAAAGGAACAGAAAATACTTAAAAATGCTTTTTCTTCCACTTGCCTTAATTTTCCTGGATTTCAACATGGAAACAATGAAAAAATCTACATGACTTCAATGTGAAACCTAAAGATTTCTTTTTAAGGCTGCTCTTGACAAAGGTGTTCACAGAAAACCAATCCCAGTAGTACACAGGCTATATCAAAACTTCTTTCACATCCTGAGCCCCTACTGCCCCTCTTCTTTTGCCCAGAAAGAACAACTCTTACAGATTCCTGAGTACTTGAGAAGGTAGTCTATACATTTAAAGGGATGTGTATATCTCTGTGTTGAGAGTATATGTGTTTGTGTCTATGTGTACGTACATATGCACTGTTTCCCTTTTGATTATGATTCCCTAACTCTAGCAAGCCTCACAATCACCTGGAGGCCTTGAGAAAACACAATTTACTTTAACACCCCCATCCATCCCCCAGGGTTTCTGATTCACTACATTAGGGTTGAGACTTGAGAATTTACCTTTCAAACAAGTTCCCAGGTGATGTTGATAATGCTGATTTGAGGCCCACACTTTTAGACTCACTGAATTATACAAATGGCAGTAACTGGCTTTGTTCTTACCTACTGAAGATTTGTTCATGTCAGTTTGAAATCGCATCATTCTCTCTTGAACTCTTGAGCTTTATGGATATATTGTAATGTGGTTAATGTGTCCCTATTGATGGATGCTTAGGTGGTTCCTAATGTTTGAAGCTTTAATGAGAGCAGGTAAACTGGTCGATATTCAATTTTCCAAAATGGACAATTTGCTTAATATACAGTTCACAAATCAATTCACAAAAAAACAAATCAAGGGAAAGTTCAATTTGTAGAATATCTAAATAGGATGAATTTACAATTATATCCTGTCAGAAATGTTTTGATAGCTTTAACAGAAATAATTTAACAGCCTTATAAGAATGTTCAATTTTTATTACTAGTGACATATACTTTTCTTAAAATTAACTGAAGTTAAGATTGATATGTTACTCATGAAATTGGCTAGAGAATCATAGAACAGTTTACAGACTAATAAAGTAGCATTCAGTACATATTAAAAATCTCCCTTAGTTCATGCTACTTTTCTAACCAAAATTATGCCATTTTGTATGATCATATGATCATATTTAAACTGCCAATGATTTTATTGATGTGATTTTGAATATAAATTTCTAGCTTTTAAAACTTTTAACATATTGATTATTCCTTTGCAAAGTCCTCAAATGATGCAGCAGTTTAAATTTTTTGTCTAGTAAATAAAATTTGTGAGTGTGAGAACTGCTACATTTTTATTAATTTCTAAATTTGTTAAATTAAGAACTTAAATTTAAGTTCCAAAGCAACTGAAGGAAACAGCAATAGTTAACACTATCACACATAAAATATTGAAATTTTGGCTTAAAAAAATCAGCAATTGAGATGCGTTAACATAGCAGTAGTTTGCAGGAAGATATTTGGAAGGACAAAATCATTCAGAAAACCATGGGAAAAGTGAGGTTCTATGAAAGCAATTATGTGATTAGTAACTTAAATTTGATGTATGTTCATCATAAATTGAAAATGCTTAGGCTTTTACCTTTGCCTAGGATATAAAAAAGTAAGAAAGAGTACTTCTGATGCCGGGGTTCTTGTTCATGGAGCCGAAGAATGAACTTCACAAACACTCAAGGTAGAAGAGCAAGGCTGAGGCTTTTATTTTGAGATAAACCGAGAGGACAAAGCTCCAGGCTCCAGCCAGGAGGGGACAAGAGAGCCCTGGGGTGGTGCGTTGTCTGGGGGTTTTATCGGCAGTTGAGAAACAAAGGGCTAGGAATGTACACCTGCTAAGTGTTCCCAAATACCTTTTGAAGAAACACTAAGTTTCTTATTCATCTTCCTGGTTATTTACAAGAATGTTGCTGCTCTGATTTCCTCCCAGGATAGCAGCTTCCTGCTCTGGGAGCATATCACTCAAGACTGCCTGCTTTGCTCCCAAGGTGGGCTGAGTTATTGTCTGTTTGTTAAGAAACTCACTTTTTAACTGATTGGGATTTAAGATGGAATCCTTCCTGTTTTTACTTTGCTGTTTTGGGCTTGCTTGGTACCTTGCCTAAATTGCAACAAGTCATTTGTTTAGGGCTGGAGGAAGAAAAGCAGCCCTTGGGTAAAGTTAGAAAAATAAACTGGGCTCCCCAGTAGACCAAAGCAAATCTCACGATGGATTAATCTTGTGTTTTTTTCCAGAGGCTCTCACCCTACTCTGTCTACGCCCATGGTCCCTGTCTCACTTCCACCCTAAAAATAAGATAAAGTCAGACAAATTAAAAGTCACAATATTTTTTGAACTTGTCAAAGAGCTGATGTCACAGGGAATGCAACTGGAAATCCAAAGACAAGTGGATTGCTCCAAGGATGGACTAGATGCAAACACTGGCCCACACGTGGCAGAGTATGGGAAGTGCTGGTGGGTGCTTTACAAGCCATTAGAATTCAGCTAAACTTTTTAATGAATTGCTCAAGGCCTAGTGAAAGTGTTCAAACCTTAGGAGTCATAGACACAAATGGAGTCTGCATTGAAGGTTCTCCACAGACCTCCAGTGTGTGCTCATGAGAAGAATCAGGAGCAAAGAGTGAGAATTGAGAGAGACTCCTCAGCAGTGCGGGCGTGGATGAGGGTGTGACAGGGTCTATGGGAAAAGCATGGATCCTCCCCCCTGAACTTTCACTTAATTGCCACAAAAGATTTAAGGTGATAGGGGAGGGAAAACAAATGCTGTCTTCCCAAAGCAACAGGTGAAGACCCACTGTAGTTGGGGAAAGGATAAGCACTAGCATTGGTTTAAGAAGAGAGTGAAGAAAGAACTCCAGTATGGTAGAGGTTCACGAGGGATACTAAAACTTAAGACAGCATAAACCAGAAAACAAAACCTACTGGAAGTTCTGGTCCATTCCTGTCCACAAACACATACTAAAGGAAATTAAAGGAAGTGATTGAAGAAGTTACCATATTAATAACAAAACTCAAACTTAACTCTTCTGACTACATTGACTCATTCCTCCTTAGCTTCCATGTAATAGGCTTGCAGAAGATGCATACACATTTCCAGGTATAAATACCATTTATCTATCTCTACTAGTTAACACAAGATGTATGGAATTCAGTGAAAAATTATAGTATGCACATAAAAGCAAGAAGAAGCAAAATGCTGTCAAAAGCCCAGATGCTGAAACTAGCAGACAGGGACTCTGCAATAATCATGATTAATATGTTAAAAGTTTTGGTGAAAAAAGTGGACTCTAGGATTTAACAGATGGGGAATTTCAGTACAGAGATGGAAACTATAAGAAAGGAACAAATGTAAATGATAAAAACAATTTTTTATAATACGATAACAAAGAATAGAGTCCCTTTGATGGGCTCACTAATAGGCTTGACATAGCCAAAAAAGAATGTTAATTTCAACATAGGTCAATAGAAAGTGAACACAAGAGAAAAATAAACATAACCAAAATAAGTCAGGGCATCCAAGAGCAGTGGGACAATATCAAACAGTTTAACATACATGTAATTAAAATCTCAAATGAAGAACACATTTTTGATTTTAGATTTTTCTCTTAATGTTAAGGATCTAGTGCTATAAATTTCTCTCTCTGCAGTGCTTTCACTGCCTCTCAAAAATTTCTTGAGCTAAATCTTCATCATTTTACTTTTTTATTTCCCCCTTGTGACTTCCTCTTTAGAATATAGATTATTTAGAAGAGTGTTGTTTAGTCTTCAAGTGTTCAGAAATTTTCCTATTATATCTCTGCTATTGATTTCTAGTTTGATTCTACTGTGGTAAGAAAATACATCCTGTATGATTTCTTTTTAATTATCTGAGGACTTTTTTATGGCCCAGGATGTGGTCTCTCTTGATATATGTTCCACAGACCCTTGAAAAGAAGAATTTTCTGCTGTTTTTGAGTACAGTGTTGTATAAATGTCAGTGAGTTGACTGATGTTATTGTTATTTTATATTCTTGCTAATTTTCTGTATGTAATGTTACTTTCTGTCCCTGACTTTTTTCTTTGCTCTGAAGTCAAATTTTATCCTATATTAATATGATATACTCATATTTTCAGTTGACTAAATTATTTTGCAGAGCATATATTATTTCATCTCTTTACTTTTAATCTATGTATATCATTATATCTGAAGTGAACTGCTTATAAATAGTATATAGTTGGACCATGATTTTTAATCCACTTTGCCAATCTTTGGCTTTTAATTTATGTATTTAGACTATTTATACTTAATGAAATTAATGATGGGCTAAGGATTAAATTGTCCAATTTATTTGTTTTCTTTTGTATGCTGTTTTCCCTGTTTTCTTTTTCTTGCTTTCCTAGGTGTGTTATGAGGCAAGTATCTTTATAGAGCTTTTTTCCCCCCAGTGGTTGCTCTTGGTATTACATTATATATACAAAATGTATCAGTCTGTCGATGTCAACATTTTACCAACTCAACTGAAGTTTAGAAACTTTGTCATCACCTACATTCCTTTACCCTCCATTTACAATATTATTTTAATTATTTCTTTACATATTTAGAACCATATCATACAGTATTTAATTTTTGCATCAACTGTCAAACATAATTCAGAATACTTAAATGAGAAAAAAAACCTATTGTATTTATTTACCCAACTTTCTATTTTATGAGTTCTTTCTTTTTACTTTTTATGCCAAAATTTCTTCTTCCATTGTTTCTTTTCTTCTCAGAGAACTGTTAGTCATTCTTTTAGGACAGGTCTGTTGGAATACATCATCTTAGTCTTCTTTCATCTGAAGATGTCTTGATTTCTCCTTCATTCATGAAGGACACTTTAGCTGGGTATATGATTCTGTTGATAGTTCTTTTCTTTCAGAAGTTGAAAAACATTGTGCCATTTCTTTCAAGCCTTTGTGGTTTCTCATGACAATTTCACTATCATTTGAATTGTTTTTCCCATATAGTTAACTTCTCATTTCTCTTTTACTGCTTTCAAAAGTTTAACTATGATGTTTTGTCATCAAGTTTTTTGGGCTTATCATATATGAGTTTCTTACAGATTCTTGAATCTGTATAGATTTGTTTTTGCCATATTTGAAACATTCTCAGCCATTATATCTTTGAGTAGATTTTTAGTCCTGTGTTCTTTCTCCTCTCCTTTTTTGACTGATAACACTTTTGTTCAATTTTTTTGTTATGTCTATTTTATCTCTGTTCAGATTGGGTAGTTTCTATTCTTTTATTTTCTAGTTCTCTTATTCTTTTCCTTTTTTAATTCTATTATTCTGTTGATTCCATCTACTGGGCTTTTTATTTAGTTTATTATATTTTATAGTTCTAAAATTTATATTTGGTTATTCTTTATATATCTTGTTTCTTTGCTGACACTTCACATTTCTTTGAGATGTTCTATTTTATTTGTTTCCATAATTGCTTATTGAAGTATTCTTATCATGATTACTTTAAAATCTTTGTCAGATAATTCTAACCACTCTGTCATCTTGGTGTTGGTGTCTATTGATTTCTCTTTTCATTCAGTTTGAGATATTCCTGGTTCTTGGTATAAGAAGTGACTTTTGATTGACACCTGGACATTTTGGTATTATGCTTTGAAATTGTTTCTTATTGAAACCTTTTTTTAGCTGGATTTGTGTGACACCACTCTAGCAGGAGAAGATCTGCCTTGTTAATGCCAGATGGAAGTGTAAGTACAAGTTTCTCAAAACTGTGGGCTCTGTTGACATTGAACTTTCAGTGCGCTCTATTGACATTGAACTTTCAGGGGGTTCTCATTACTGCTTGGTGGGGCTAGGAGTTTGAAAGTTCCAGTTGCCCATGTAGTCTCTGTTGACCCTGCAGGGGATAGGCTAATCACTGGCTGGCAGCAATGAAAGGCTTGGTTCCCTACTTGGCCATCTCTGAAACCATCCTGGCAGATTGAGGTGTGTGATTATAATCTTACAGGAATGGAGCCTTAGTCTTTTCACTTGGAATTTGCTGGTATGATTTGGGTGGAGTCACAAGTTTCGTTTATTTTTTTCCATGTGGTGTTCTAATAGAGTAGAGAAGTTATTTTCTAAAACCTTTCTGCTTTGCTATTTTGTCTCTTTTGTCACTGCTTTGGCTAGAGAGGCATTTGTTAGGTTTTTGTTTACGTGTGTCTGTTGGCATTTCAGCTCCTTTAGTTCCAAGTCTGGGACATATGAGGCAAAAAGATACCCCAAGGAACCCACCACTGTGTCATTCTATGGGTACTGTGGTTCCTAGACAGTCTTCCTTCCTCTCTGTACACTTTAGACTCTTCTCATGTTTGTTTAATATATAATATTCAAGGTTTTTAAATGTACTTATTGGGAGGAACAAGAAGTATGTCTACTCTGTTTTCCTGGATAGAAAATTCTCTTTATTTTTCTCTTTTTGTTTACTTTTTATTCACTAATGTTTTTCTTTATTATTTTCTTACCTTCTAAATTAGTATAACATATTCTTTTACTTATAAACTTTCAATATATAAAATATATTCCATTAAGACAAAATTATGGGAGGGAGATGTAATAGAGATATGAGTTCAAGAACAAAAAGGACAGATGTTAAATTTCTGAATGTTAAAGGAAAGCTTGATTATGCATTTAAAAAATAAATAATGGTTAGTCAAAATTTATTATTACATTTGTATTCCTTAGACACATTTTAAAAAGAGATTTAATAAATTTACTTAATAATGCTATATTTATGTTAAACTGGGAACTGCATTCTTTGGAATTATAAAAACTTCTGATTAATGATGGTAGTCAATTTAAAAAATGAGCAAGGGGGTGTAGACTTTTCAAAAATATTAAGGGAAAATGTCAGTAAAAAAAGTTGTATTCATTGCTCTGGAGTATGTACCTGAGTTTGAGATTACTTGACCTATGTATGAATAGCCTCAGAGAATGTGAAATATTTCCCCCAAAATGTTTGTGTCTATTTACATTCTCATCAACTGTGTATGACAGTTCCTAGGGTCTTATGCCCTTGTCAGCACTGATATTACCAGATTTTTAAATTTTACTAGGGTCAGACTAAAAATTCCTCTCATTCTGGTTTTAATTTGTATTTCCCTGATTGTTGATGAGGTTGAGCTCCTTCCAGTGGTTTATTTCCATATTTATTTTCTAAGTGACTGGTGTTGCCAATACTTATTCCCTACGCCCAAATTTTCTACTGTGTTAATTATAATTTTTACATTGACTGAGAGGCATTCTTTATGCCTTCACTAATCTTTTGTTGTTGTGGTGGTACATTTAACTTACAGCTGTGGATTATATGTTCACTCTTGTTATGGTATTTTTGATAAACATATGACAGTTTTTTTTTTTTACAATTTATTTTATTTTAGTATCATTAACCTACAATTACATGAGCAATATTGTGATGATTAAACTACCCCCTTCATCAGGTCCCCCCCACCAACCCTATTACAGTCACTGTCCATCAGTGTAGTGAGATGAGAATCATTACTTGTCTTCTCTGAGCTGTACAGTCCCCCCCGTGCCTCCACACCCTATGTCTGCCAATAGTAATGCCCCTTTTACCCTTTTATCCCTCCCTTCCCGCCCTTCTTCCCCAGTCCCTTTCCCTTTGGTAACTATTAGTCCGTTCTTGGGTTCTGTGAGTCTGCTGCTGTTTTGTTCCTTCAGTTTTTTTTTTTCTTTGTTCTTATACTCCACATATGAGTGAAATCATTTGGTACTTGTCTTTCTCCCCCTGGCTTATTTCACTGAGCATAATACCCTCTGGCTCCATCCATGTTGTTGCAAGTGGTAGGATTTGTTTTCTTCTTATGGCTGAATAATATTCCATTGTGTATATGTACCGCATCTTCTTTATCCATTCATCTACTGAAGGACACTTAGGTTGCTTCCATTTCTTGGCTATTCCTGGGAAACATATGACAGTTTTAATGAAGCCCTATGTATCAACCTTTTTAGAGTTGCATTTTTTTGTTTTGTTTGAAGAGTTTCTTCCTTACCTCCATGTCATAGAGATAGTCTGTTTTTTTCTTCCAAAAGTTTTTGTAGCTTTGACACTCACATTCAAATCTCTAATTCAACTGAAGTTGATTTTTGTAATAAGACATGACAAAGGATTCTGATTTCATTTTTGTTCTATAAAATTGCTTGCAGACATTGAATAATTCCCTTCCCATGTACACATCAATATAACTTCTGTCAAAACTTTAGTTTCTATGTATTCATGGGACTGGTTCTGGGCTCAGTCTATTTGTCTCTCTTAGAGACTACCATACAGTCTAGTTTACTATAGCTTTAAAGAAATCTTGATACAATAACAATATCTTGTAGTTCCTCTGATATTATTCTTCTTAAAAATATTTAATGACAGTGGCCTTTTGTTTGAAGTCCTTTTGCTTATCTTCAGTGTTGGCTATTATTATCATTTAATTATTACTAATTTTATAGTGACTGGAGTTCCTTTAGGTCAGCTACTACAGAATAAATAGTATAGAGGAGGGATCAGATTATAGTCTATGCAGGTAGGAAATCTTCCTGTGCTCAGTAGAGTTATATAGGATAAAAAATGTGTGTGCATGTGGGTTTATCCTTGTCTTATTTTTACCTGACAAAGACTGGGACTAGGTGTACTTGTCTACTCACAATTTCTTCTCAAGTTTGCTACAGTGATTATAAAGAATGTGTCTGTGTATTTCTTCAGCTACCTTTGACTCCTCCACAAATTTGTATTTTCAAACAACGTAGCAGAAAGCTTTGTGACTGGACCCGTCATCCATTCTGTTATTGTTCCAAACGACAGGTTGCTGGTTTTGATCTTCCTGGCTCTAACTGACATCTTCACTGGCAAGCAACTTACTTTCTGTTTTCTTTTTCCTTCACCTTCGTCCAATTTTCATTGCCTTTAGTAGCCCTTCTTCATTTATTTTGAAGTTGGGTGTCAAGGGTACTTATTGGTATCAATGAAGATAGAATTTCCATTTTATTTTCTTGCTTTCCTTGCTTATGGTTGATTTCCGAAAGCAGATGTCAGCTAAGAGGTTTTTATGCAACCAATCTGAAATCTCAGCTTGATGTATGAAGTCATTGTAATTTATATATCAGGTTTTAACTTTGATCAGTATCAAATTGGAGACAACTTATTTGCATGGTAAGGAAAATTTTAATATCACCTACTGCATGGAAAAGTTGTAATAGGTCATGTAATGCAAACGAGTATATGATGAAGTATTTTTGCGATTTCAATTGTATTATACAAAATGTTTTGGCAAGAAGGTAAGTGGCATATTACATTTCTGAAATTCATAAATATGTTGTAATACATTTTTTGAACTATGCATTAGAGGGAAATCTAATATAAGTAGTTATCTCATTTTCTATTTTTGGCAGCATGAGATAACCAAAAAGTATTAAGCATGAACCATATGTTTATTACTAAGTATAAAATAGGTCATCAACTGACTTTTTAGCACTAAGAAAAAGAATCTCTAACTATGGCTAACACGTATGGAGAATCCTAAAAGAGCTACTAGAGATTGTCTTTTAAGGTTTTGAAATATTTAACATGAAATTAATCATGAGTATGAATCAAACAATGGATATGGGTTAACCCAGGAATATGCTCTCATCTCTTTGCAAATTCCTTTTTAAAATGCCACTCATTTTAAGGTGATATAATTCCTGGAAAGAGAATTTTAGATGAATGAATTCTGCCTCACTGGGGTTCTGTTATTCTTATTGGTTCTTGCATTAAAAAATACTCCTCAGCTTCTTGGTCAACTCTTTAAGATTGGCAAATGCTTTTAGAACAAACCTGCTGAACATAGTGTTCTTTCTTTAGCTTTCTGTATTGCCCTCTATTTTGGCCTGGTTAATCCTCACTCTCTTTTTAGATATTAGCTCTGGTTTATTTTTTTTCCACATTTTGTCCAGTTTTTGTCTTCTGTGGGGGCTAAGGGTTAATCTGAATTATCTTGTTATCAGTACTAGATATGATGATCCTGTTATATTTTATAAGCTTTAGAATTTTAGTGGCTGTCCTAATGACACTAAAGTCCTAATGGGTGTCCAAACGATATGAGGAGTTCGAGATTCCAATCATGTTATAAAATACTACATAGTGCCATTATCTTTTGCTTAAATTTCAATGGTCAAAAAGCATTCAGAAATACTTTTAAAGATACATTATATTGAAGTCTCTTATAATCAAACTCTGATTATGATATTTATGAATAAAGTTTTATTGTATGAATATTCTGTTGGGTAATATAATATTTTTTTATTTTTTAGCTACAAGTAACACATCATTACCTTTTTTGCACAAAGAACTATTATTAAACCAATGTATTCATTGTTACTGATTGTGTCTTAGAACAGGAAAGGTACTGTATCTTTTATATCTGGCTATAACATTTGCCCTTTCTGAATATTCATCTGAAGCTTCTGGACAAGTTGCTGACTGTTGTCATTAGAGACCTATTGTCTTCAGTGGTATCTGTGTAATGGGGCCTTAAAATTAAACTGTTCCTAATGATCAAGTCTCTGAAAAAGTCTTGTACTAATCTTTCCAGTCAGTAAAAATTTCTTCCAAAATTAATTATTTACTTTTAAACAGTATAAGGTCTCTAAAAGTTATAAATAAGCCTAGCATAAGGGATGATATTTAATTTTGATTTAACAAATATTAAAATGTTAGATACTGGGGATTTGGAGTAAATAAAACAAATCTTGTCAAGCCTTTGTGTTATTTTTTCATGTGGCTTAGATTCTATTGTAATTTCAGTCTCTGATGAAACTTTATAAATTTTTATCAAGCCCATTAATTCAACAAAATTCAGGATTTCTCATGAGACTCTATAATATGTTCCTCTTTAGACTTAAAAACAAATAGTATCTGAGAGCCTAATCTTTTTGTGAAAATTAATTGATTTCCTCACTAAAAAACGGGACTGAGCTTAACTCAAGTTGACTGCTTAAGGTTCTGAAACTCATGATATTGTAGTGTTTTATTCTAGCTTTTGACTATCTTCGGTTGAGGCTATTTGTACCTTTATGCAGCTACTAGGAAAAAAGTCCTTATCAGTTCTTATCTTGGGATGTTGGGTAGCCTAGGGGGTGAGAGGCAGATATATTTAAAGATACAGAATGAGTAGCAGAAATGGGATGGATATGGAGTCAGGCAAGAATTGGAAACTTTGCCCTGCCACTTACTGAATGAATTTGAACAAGTTATTTAATCTCTTGAGCTTCAGTTTATTTGTCTATAAATTAAAAATCATAATACTACCTTGGTATTTTTGAGAATACTAAACAATGTAATATACATACATAGTTACTGTTATAATTAATAACAGTAATTATTCTCTCCCTAGTGCCAAATCACAAGTTCAAAATCAAACATGGAGAAAAGTTACCCCTTTCTTGGGCTTTACATTAAGGTAACAGATAAAAGACTCTTTTGCACTCTTTGCCAAGAGCGTTGAAGTCATCTAATTATAAATTAAATGATAAACCTGCTTCACTCTGGAAACTTGTGGAGAGGAGGGCAAATATATCTTGCTAGGAAAATAATAATAATAGCTCCTGGCTGTTTAAGCAGGAAAGATAAATTTCCTGTGACATTTAATCTGATAATAAAAAGCTGTGGAGTCAGGCTAGGAAAAGCTCTGTTTGGTGTAACAGTTTAAGGTTGAGTAACCTTATACTGATATAGCAAGAGCTAGTTCATCACAGTTCAGCTGAACAAATTCGTAGACTGTGAATGCAAGAAGAATTTGATGTAATTGGTAATTTTCCATTCAAATACATAATACAGATGGGAAAGAGAGTGATACTATATCATATTTTGCTTTGGAAAACTGAGTTTGAGCAGTTGTCTGTCATACTGGTTTATCTAATTTCAAGAGATATTACTGACCCAAATTCATTAGAGGAAATTATTTCCCACAGCATGAAATCTCTTAAGATTGTTGTTCAAATGAAATGCAACATGGTAAATCTTTTTTAAGAGAACAGAGCAGAACACTGAAGAGCGAATTAATATTTTTCCTAGTCTTTATAAGTTGAAAATATACCTACTCAATTATGGATTTCACTTTTAAAATGATTTGACTATACTTATAAACAACAGTCCAATAAAAGAGGTCAGCTTAGCTTTTCTGAGTAATGTTTGGAGTAAATATTGGCATGAAATTCTTATTGTCTTTCTCTACCTTTGGTCTGATTCTGCTGCTAACGTTTCCCATGACTTTAAACATGCCACTGGAGCAGAATGCTCCATTTTCAAAATCAGTACATCCTATATAGATGATGGATAAAATCTGATAGCCATGAGTCTGAATTTGAGGTCCACTATTTACTAGTTGTATTGTCTTAAGTTTATTTTTCAGAGTTAACCACTGTTTTTTCAGGTGTTTTTATGCTGTGGGATAATATGTTTAAATATTTTACATAGATATAAATATAAATACATGATAAACATAGACATGAGAATGGGGTAATTCTATACATGCAATATTTTTATATTTTTGCATAACTATAAACATGTATTTCACTAAATATTTTTCTATATTTTTAATATCTGAATAATGTTTTACCACTGTGTGGATGTAACATTATTCATTTGTCTGATTCTTTATTTTGGACATCTAGGTGACTTATTTCTTTTCCCTTAGATTTACTGAGATATGATTGACATGTAACATTGTATAAGTTTAAGATGTACATGTATTGATATGATATATGTGTATATTGTAAAATGATTTCCATGACAAGGTTAGGTAATCTATCATCTCACATAGATACATTTTCTTTTTTCTTTTTGGATGAGAGAACTTAAATTTCCTTTCAACAATTTTCAAATATACAATACAGTATTATTAACCATAGTCACCATGCTGTATACTACATCTTCAGAATTTATTAATCTAATAATTGGGAATTTGTATTCTTTGACCACTTTCACCCATTTCCCACACTGCTGCCCCTGCCCCTGGTGACCACCAATCTGTTTTCTGTATGAATTTGATTTTTAGATTCCACATATAAATGAGATCATATAGTATTTCTCTTTCTATGTCCTACTTATTTCCTTAGCATAATGCCCTTAAGGCTATCAATGTTGTTGCAAATGGCAGGATTACTTACTTCTTTATGGCTGACTACTATTCCATTCTTCTTTATTCATTGCTCAGTGGACACTTAGGTTGTTTCCATACCTTGGCTATTGTAAATAATGCTGCAGTGAACATGAGGGTACAGATATCTTTTTGAGATAGTGATTTCATTTCCTCTGGATATATACCCAGAAGTGGAATTGCTGAATCATATGTTAGTCTACTTTTTAACTTTTTGAGGAAGCTTCATTCTGATTTTCATAGTGGTTGCATTTATATTCCCAGTAACACAAGGGTCCCTTTTCCTTACATCTTTGCCAGCACTTCTTATCCCTTGTCTTTTTGATACTAGCCATTCTAATAGGTGTGAGGTGATATCTCATTGTGGTTTTGATTTGCATTTGCCAGATAATTTGTGATGTAGAGCATCTTTTCATGTGCCTGTTGGCCATTTGCATCACTTAAGGATTTCACCTCCTCTTCTGAGGAAAGTTCATATATTTTTGTTTTTTTGCAGGATAGTTATATCATATTCAGTGGAATTATGAACTAATTGTTTTTATTTGAAATTAAGTATGGTTTAAGGATTTGTGTATGGGGGCCAAGTTGAAAAGGAATAGACTTGTGATGTTTAATTCTGTGTGTCAACTTGACTGGGTCATGGGGCACCCAAATATTTGGTTAAACATGAGTTTTGAGTGTGTTTGTGAGGGTGTTTCTGCAAGAGATTAGCAGCTGAATCTGTAGACTGAGTAAAACAGATTGTCTTCTCCAATATAATACATAATCATATAATAATTATACACAGTATGTACTATTGCATGCAATCTATATTATATAAAATATAATAAGTTTTTGTTAATAGTTCTGTTTCTCTGGAGAACACTGACTAATACAATGTGTTTTTGTAGAAGTCTTAAGATTATAAACTCTATGACAAAGCTTATATCATGTAACTCTTTGCATCTCCATTTCTTAGCTCAGTTCCTTATAATAAATATGGGCCGAGAAGGATTGTTGACACTGACTCTCAGTAAGATTTTTGTTATTAGTGGGTGGAGGTCATCCTGCAGTTTAACTTTATACTATCTCTGTGTGTTTGTTGAATACGTAATGTCAATAAACTTTGTAAGCTTCCTTAAGTACATTAGAAGTAAATATTTACACATTCTACACAAAGGATGTACTGCTGGGAAATCATATCTATTCAATAAAGCCAGGAATTTCATTAGCCAATCTCTTATTAGTTTAGGTCCAGTCACATTATTACTTGAACGTGACAGAGCAGGCATTTCTTTAGGAACACTCTGCCAATATTAAATATTTTACTAATTCAAAATGACTTCTCTTGGGCCATATGAATGAGTTTTGTTGAAAAATCAAAATGTATATGTTACTGCTGCTATTAGGATTTTTAACTTCTTTTTCTCCATTTGGAGGCCATTGACATGCTTTAGGCATTTTGCAGGTCAAATTCTTTGTTTTGAAAATTAAAAAAAAATGAGGTGCATTGACCTTCATAGATATAATCAGTGAAATAAGCAAATGAATCGTGGCTTGTCTTATTGCAGTCATATACTTATGGACTTTGGAAGTTTCACTTACAATGCTGCTTTCTCCTCCCTTAGTGTTTCAGAAAACGGGAAAAGAGAGAAGGGATAAAAAAACTAGAATAGGGTGATTAGAAGATTTTATAATGTAGTGAAGAAGCTAAATGCCCCTCAGCAGGCATGTGGATGTCCTGTGATGACCTGTCCTGCCCAGGGGACCCTGCTGCCTTTGCAGGCAGAGCTGGCTGCAGCAGATGCCCCTCTCTTGGTAGAGGCTGTCTGCAGTGTGGGAGGAAATTTAGAGATGATTTCCCAGTTATGGTGTGGCCAACAGAGAGTTTATAATAAAAGGGTAGTGCTGTCACACATGGTTTGGAACATGACAATGACAACTGTTCTCCTGATGTTGATAAGCTATTCTTGCTGGATCTGAATGGTCCAGCCAGCTTGGGAAGGTTTTTCAGACTTGGACTCTGTCCACTTTACTGGTGTGTGGGAAAGCAGTTCACTTCCTTGCTCTCTTTCTGTTCTGTCCTGGAAGCTTATAAAACTGAAGTTATTAAGCCCCCTAGTTTGGTTAATACTTCTAGTAGAGCTTGGAGAAGAAACCAGGAAGCAGGAAACTGACTTCCTAAGCAGATTTAAAGAGGGGGGAGCACCTTTAACAGATGGCAGTTTGACTCACGGAAAGCCGATTGCTTCTTTCATTTCCAGCAGGCATTGAGAAGAGTTGGATGAACAGTTCACAGAGCAGCCTGGATAAAATGCTACTCAGTACAGAAAGAGGGAAGCAGGACCTTCTGAGCAAAATCAGATGAAAGGCTGTTTGAAGATGGTTAAGCACCGGAGCACTTCAAACGTGTGACTTGAGCTAGTCTGTCCCCCTCCAGCCTCACATGCTTATCCAACATACTTGTATAAGCTTTCATATGCAAAGCAAAAATGAGAACTAGCTTTCGCATGACATACCTTGTAATTTCTTGTCTTTCATTAAACCGGGACCCGAGAGCACCAGAAAGGAAAACCATAATGATGATGTTAAGCTGATCTTTTGTGGGAGTTGAAGCTCTTGTTAAAACTGACACGTAAGCATGGGTAGTGACTATTTAAAATAATTATTTCAAACGGTAGCCTTGCTTCTCCCTACTGAACTCATTTGCTGATTATCTCACTTTGGTTGAGAATTTTCTGAATGAAGGAGTGATAAGAAAAGAATGGAGGAAGAGACGAATAAAATACCCTTGCTGGAGCCTTAATGTTGCGAGTTTGCAGTGCCATAAGAAACAGGCAAAGAGGAAGAAGAAAGCTTTCTAGCTGATGACCTTTTGAAGCTCACTAGTGTGCAATATGTTTTCGTCACATTGAAAGCGTTTGACAATAGGAATGGCTTATGTGGTTTCTTTTTGTTTTTAATTGAATGGCTGAGGTATAGCATTCTGCTGTGTCCTGACCTTGAACAGAATACACTTGGAGTATTTTAAAGCCGGAACAGATGGAGGGGCTTCAGCTAAACAGAGTAAAATTGAGAACGTTTTTGGTCTCTTGATTAAACTTATTCACAGTAAGATGGGTAGAAACAACTATAAAAATGAATGAAAAATGTATTTGTCTCAGTAAAATACAGATCACTGAATAGAGCAGCAACTTTAATATTGTAGTCAAATTTCTTTTTAAAAATATTAACTGTGAGTAAGACAAATGTAGAACTAGTTTCATTAGGTTCAGGGATTATTATTTTATTCTGAGCCATTGACAAACTCATTCATAATTAATTTTCGTTGAACAGCAGGCTGTCTCAAAGTTTCTGATGGGAGCTCATCCATAGTTTTGATGATAAAAGTGCATAGGTGAAACGGATTCTTAGACCTCATAGATCTTGTTATTCTTGAGGCACCAAAGGTCAAGCGCATGGCCTGGGGCATGAAGCAGCCTGCTGAGAGCTTCTACTGTGATGTTTAAGGTTAGAGAATTTAAGGATTTATATGTGTGTATGTGTAAGATAATGGAAATGTATCTCTGGAGGTGAACTTAGTTTTTAGAATCTTAGATAACTTCTGATTAAATTTCACACCTGGAAAAAGCCAAGCACACAAACTTTTATTTAACCAGGAACTTTCCAGATCATAATAGGGACCCATATGCCATAACTCATCACTTTCTTTCAATATTTTGTTAAAATATTTATACAAAAGAGGTCACTGAAATACCATTTATATTATCAAACACCCAGTTCCTCTTAACTGATGATTAAAAAGACTCAATTCTGTAGTGTAGCATGTCTGTGTTGAGCTGTATTCTCTCCTTGATGAAAATCATCATTGAAACTCGAACACCATGGATAAAACCAATACTTACTGTTTTTCAGTACTGACTAAAAGTTCTAAAATATGACGAATCTGACTTTTGCTTATAAAGATTGATGTAACAGGCTTATCCATACACCAACATCTTCATCCTTTGTGTCAGACGGAGTACTGATGCCTGTTTTCCTGGGGAAATGACCATGGAACTGTAAATCTGGAGTGATCATCAGATTTGCCTCTCTGAGTCTCCATTTTCTCATCTATAAAGTGGGGATAATAGTAAAACCCGATGGAGTATTGTGAGAATTAAACAATACACATAAAGCATTCAGCCCAGTGCCTGAGAAATAGTACGTGTTCCTGGTCATGGTTGTTTTGCTGTACTTGCTGTATTTATTCTATTTTAGCTTTAAAATAATCATGGTAACAGATGATAGTTTTAATAATGGTGCAATTCCATTTTTATGCTGAAGAAAGCTGTATGTGCAGTGCTTTGTTCTTTGGAGCCTTCATTTATTCAAAGATACAGTTTCATGTGACCACCGCTCTTGAGGATGCTGTGGGAGCATGAAGGAGAGTGTCTCTAAGTAAGAATGAATGGGGAGGTTTCCATGGAGGAGATAATGTTTCAGCTGAGTTTTGGTAGAGTTGCAGGCAGTTAGATGAAAAGGTAGGAAAGATAGTTTGAGGCAGATGGAACATGTGGACAGACGAGGACTTAAGGACTAGATTTATCAGTGGACTTGGTAATTTCCAGGGATAGAGAGGAGGAAGGAGAGGTGAGTCGTAGAAAATAATGATATGCATGAATTTATGACTAGAAGATAATAAAGAATTTCAGTGCAAGGGCATGTCCAGGAGAGCTCTTGAAGGCTTTTCAAAATGTGACAAGACAGCATGTTTGTGATTTAGAGTAGGGGCTGGATTGAAAAGAGTGGGTAATCAGAATCAGGGAAATCTGGAAACAATTACTGCAGAGGTTTATGTAGGAAATGATGAGGTACTAATTGAATATAACAGAGGTGGAAATAAAGAGGTGGGGATATATAGGAGAGGATGAAGGAAGAGAGTTTACAGGGATTTGTGACTTTTCAGGGGTGCACTAGCACAGATGGAACGAGGTTTCTGTACCTGGAAAGTCAGTAATACATCCGAGCTGTCAGAGAGAGACATGAAGCACGTTGTGGCAGAGTTTGTTTTGGATGTGTTGAATCTGAGGTGCCTAAAGTGTGTTTACAAAAATATTTCTATTAATAATTCCCCTGGACAGGAGGATCTGTAAGGGTGTACATACAAATAAATGCACAGGTTTACACGAAAATATATGTGCATACCTCAATCACCATAAGTATTTAATTAAAATGATTTCTCAACAATGTCACATAGATTTGTTGTCTTGTGTGTTAAAAATGTTACATCTATGAACAGTCTTGCCAAATCACTGAAACCTCTAGTAACTCAGGAACCCCAAAAGGAATGATCTTTTGCTCAGACAACTAATTCGGACATAACTGTGACCAAACGAAGTAAAATAAAGAGACAGGTTGGTTTTATATAACTTATTTGGCAGAACCTAATCATACTGGGTCAATTGCTGTGTATCAAGAATGTGTACACTTACAGTGAAATAACACCTTTCGTCGCTTAAGAATAATTCTCAGATTCAAATGAAAAATATAAGTTCTCTTTAACTGGAAGCAAAACTTATAGCTAAACTTTAATTTCTGATTCTGTATTTGTTTAGCTAGGGACTTATCATATTTATTTCTAAAAAAATTTACAAAAACCATTTTGCAGTTAAGATTGATTCATCCTGTATGTTTTCATAAAATACCATGTTGACTTTAGGTATTGTACATCAGAGAAGTCACACTGGAGAAAAGCCCTATGAATGTCGTGAATGTGGAAAAGCCTTTAGCAAGAGCTCAACTCTTACCCTGCATCAGCGTAATCACACTGGAGAAAAACCCTACAAATGTAACAAATGTGGGAAATCCTTTAGCCAAAGTACATACCTTATAGAACATCAGAGACTCCACTCAGGAGTAAAACCTTTTGAATGTAATCAGTGTGGAAAAGCTTTCAGTAAGAATTCATCTCTTACTCAACATCGGAGAATTCATACTGGAGAGAAACCTTACGAGTGTATGGTATGTGGAAAACACTTCACTGGTCGATCATCCCTTACTGTACATCAGGTTGTTCACACTGGAGAGAAACCTTATGAATGCAATGAATGTGGAAAGGCTTTCAGCCAGAGTGCATACCTTATTGAGCATCAAAGAATTCATACTGGTGAGAAACCCTACGAATGTGATCAGTGTGGAAAAGCCTTCATTAAGAATTCATCCCTTATAGTGCATCGGAGAACTCACACAGGAGAGAAACCCTATCAGTGTAATGAATGTGGGAAAGCATTCAGTCGGAGTACAAACCTGACACGACATCAGAGAACTCATACGTGAGGAAAGCTTTCACTGGGCCCTGCACCATGATTAAACTCTTCGGTGATAATCAGATACATCAAGCAATATAGAAACCTAATAAATTTGGCAATTGTAGCAATCTTTTGGTTGATGTATAATGTACTCTGTCAGATACTACAGACCAGAGAAACGACATACAAGCAGAAATCTTAATTCAGAAAGCAAAATTTACTTTATATCAGAAGGTTTAAGTACGCAATGACGATTTGTGCTGAAGTTAAGTCCTGTTGTATCATACTGCAGATTCTTTGGACATCAGAGACTTTACGCTGGAGAAAGAATGTGGGAGTGCTTAACAGGACAGCCCAAGGACCTGGTACACAGTACTGATCTGCCACTAACTTGGACAAGTCACCACTTTCACCAGGTCACAGTGTCCTTATTTAGTAAATGAGGGAATTTGGATTTGGAAGGTCTCCAAGATCCCTATTAGCTCTAAAATGCTACAAAGCTGTAAATATACTGAATGCTGGGAGATCCTTGATCTTTTAATACACTATATATGTTATCTAGATGCTCCTTTTCCACTATCTGGTTTCCTTGGATACTTTGAGTTAAAATTCTCTACCTCTCCCAAATCCTGTTATCCCTCCATGTCTGTCCTCCTCCCCCTGCATTGTTATTTTCTCCCCTAAAATATAGGTTGGTTGCTACCAGGCAATGGAATACACAAATATTAATGCAATAGCATGCTGTTTTGAGTTCTCAATTAATAGTCATTAAATGCTAATTATTTAGAAAACAATAAGCTTAAGCACATAGGTATACTTTATGTACCTTAGTACTTTAAATACATAGGTATTATACACTAAGTGGAAAGGAGAAGAGGCTAAACACTAATAGACATGAAAATCTGACATATTAACAAAATCTTTGCAACTTAAAAACAGTCAAAATATTTATAGGGAGATTTTATAGATCTATAATTGACCGTAAAGACAATTTCATTTCATGCACATTTAATAAGTGCTAAATATGTGGTAGACATGATTAGCAAATCAAAATAAGTAAGATATATTCTTTGTTTTCCAAGCGCTAAACTAAGATATTGGCAATAGACTAGGAGACAAAAGGAGGAATTCAAGCGATAAAGAGGCAGAATCTAGGTAAATTACATGTGGGCACTCGAATTTATTTAGATGGATGGGGTGCCATAATTAAGAATACATGAAGTTGACCAATTCTGTGAGCAATGATGAGTTCAGTCTGGGGGCATTTTAAGTTTGTATCCATGTGAAGATTCCTGATAGGCAGTAGAATAAGTAGAAAGACAGTGATAATGGGTATGCTGGGCATACTGTCATTGAATGGGAAGTGGAGGAACTGGAATCAGTAGAAACAGAACACAACAGCCAAAAGAAAAATGAAAAACAGAAAAATCAGGAGAAGGTGGTGGCACAGAAGTAAAATAATTTTAGCCTAGGGATAGGAATAGTTAATATTTTCAAATGCTACAGAGAATTAAAGTAAGGTAAAAATAGAAAATAGCCTTTGTTGATTATTGATAAACTCTGTAAATTTTAGTGGGTTGAAGAATGAGCTAAATGTTGAAAAGGACTTAATAGTTGACTGAGAATGGAGAGATTTAGAAGGATAACTAAGAGATTGGGTTTGAGAGAGGACACACAGAAGAGCCTTTGGCTATAAATACTAGAGACCAGTTAACAATGGCTTACAATAAATAGATTTATTTTTCTCATGTAACAAAAAAAAAAAAAAAAAAAAAAAAAAAAACCATTTTGCAGTTAAGATTGATTCATCCTGTATGTTTTCATAAAATACCATGTTGACTTTAGGTCGGAGTAAAGAAATCTTAGTATATTTTGTAACACATGATATTCCATTGAATTTTATGCATTGTGTTACCTGTCATCATGTCTGATTCCCTCGGTAGCCATGGCTCTTTCAGATCCTATGCTTACCTAAAGGACCTGAACATGTTTGATCCTCAGAAACTCAGAGATTTTTCTGGACCACAGAGACCCTACTATACCATGTGAGACAGGTAGTATCTCAGCCCACCCTCTCTCAGAGAACAAACTTGATCAAGTAATTTTTATAAACTCAAATGTTTATAAATAGCATGCCTCCCAAACTCTTCCCTTTTTTATCAGTATAATAATCCTAGTAACAAAGATTATGACTGGATTTTGACATTTGTTTTATTTAGGAGCCTTGCCTTTTCCACTCAAGGACCATAGTTTATCGCCTCAAAAACAGGCTGTGAAGAGACTTTTGGAATTCCTAGGCCATTCACCTGAAATCCTGGAATTACAGAGATTCTTATAATCCAGATATAGAAAAATATATTCTTCATGGTCCCATATCTATCTATCTGTCTATCTATATTTCCCTCACAGAGGCTTATAATTTAGCTAATGTAAAGAATAATAAAATTCGGAGGTAGTAGTCTACCACAATTAGTTGGAAAAAGGAACAGAAAAATAACTATTGAGATATTGGGTTACTTAAAGGGTAATTCTTTCTTTTGGAGGTGATGTCAGGTTCCTGCTTTGGACATAGTAAAAGTTAATCTTTTTCCTTGTTCATTATAATTTGTTGGAATATAAAGCTTCCTTAATCTTTAACATTAAGTCTGTGGAGCATCAGGTTTCTATACTGTTCACCTGTTTTCTCTAGCAGTTTTGAGTCTTAGCGATTAATCAATAAGTGGCCAGAGGTATAGAGCAAGAAGCATTTATTTCTCATGCATTGGGGATCAGATAGAGGTAAAACAGGCTACTCACCTGGTTTTTGCTGGGATCTCTGACATGTTCAGGAGTTGGTGGTGGCTGGCCTTAGCTAGGATGCTGAGGGAGCTGAGTTCAACAGCATGTGCTTCCCATTCTGGAGCAGGCTGGAGTGGTTCTGTCCTTTGGCAAAGCAGAGGTACAAAAGAAGGCACAAACTCTTCATCTAAGCATAGTTCAAGTGTCATATACACACAATAAATAATTACTGATGGAGTGAAACCTAACTAACAGATGGAAGCTTATAAAATGTGCTCAGAAGACACATTGTTCTTGAGAAAAATTTGGGACCATCTGAGTACTTGATTCTTTTCTTAACATTTTATGATGAATGAATCCCATTGGTTATTATGTGTAAATGGAAGTAATTGACTTTAAAACACATGCATAACTTGTTAAATTTTATTACTACCAATTTACATTTATGATATAATTGATTTGTTAATTTGCCAAATTTATATCAGTAAAATTTTTGTTCTAATTACTTTTAGGAGTTTTGAGCATTAGCTCTGATGAAGTAGCAAGAGCTACATATATCCGTATGTACAAATAAATAAAAATCGTATGTTGTTAAGGTTATTAGAACTTGTGAAAATAACAAATTTGATATCAGTACTTGTTTAAATCAATCGACTACACTGAATCTGGCCTTGGACTGTTATAACACTTTTCTGTCATAATATTGCTCAATTCTTCTCTCAGAAATCAACAAGTCTAAATAATAATGTTTCTTGTAAGTCTTTTGATTTTTCTTTCTTTATGTAAATAATAGGTAGAAATTTTTACTTTAGAATACCTTGGCCTTTGCTTTTCTTACAGACCCTGTTACTGCAGGCTAACACAGTCTTTGTCAAAGTACAGTCATCTGAACAGCTCAACAGGGATATTGTAATGATAAGTGACTACCCTGTATGCGCCTGAGTGGGATTATCTTCCACTAAAAGTCTGATTCTGCTGCAGAGATAAGCATCAGGGAACGCGCATCACAACTACCAAGGGAGGCATGGTATGCCCTCAATGTTTCCAGAACAGAATCACTATTTTTCACATTTCCTATAATCACAATTTTGCCGTAATAATTGACATTGAATATCATATAGGATTCTGGCAGGAGACTGAGATAACCTTTAATTGAACATCTGATACATGTAGATAGGTTTGTTAATCTAGATTTTATTAACACATCAAAGACTAGTCAAGGTATTTATTTATGCCAGTATCAGAGCATTAATATAAGACCTGTTTTATTAACATGATTCATAGTCTCTTTTGATTAAATGTAAATTGGATTTACATAAACTGGCTTTATTATTTAATCTAAATATAAGGATAAGGATTTGAAAGTCTATGGGAATATTGCTAAATATACATTAAACATTCTTTGGGGATCATAAAGGATTATAAGTTTACCTTTTGGGATATCCTATAAAGAAGAGAGGATAAATCTAAATGTTAGAGGATCAGTTTAAATTTGGATTTATTAATGTATCTTTCTTTAGTTAAAATATGAGAATGAAAAGCAGTGGGAGGACTTTTTTTTGTCCAGTTGAGGGAAATCATGGCAAGTAGGGGCTTTGTGTTTCTTCGACTATTCTGGGAAGCCCAAGTAAGGCAGTTTCAAGGCTGTTACAGCAAACTTCCTGATTGATATGATGGGGTTACAAGTCCAAATTATTAATAAAATAATTTCAATAAAAAAGGTGCTCAAAGGAAAAGTACTTGACTGTCTCCTAAGACTTGGGCAAATGATACAGGGGGAGATAATAAAGCCATTGGAACCTTTGTTCAAAGGCAGCTGAATTCCTCTGCTTGACACTGTTAAGTTTTGAAACACAGCACTGCCCAGTTAATTTACTTTTCTAAATAAAATTATAATCCTCTTAGTTTTTATTTCCTAACCAATTAGGAAAATGTAATCATGCCTTTTTCAACTTTTGTTTTTACTGATTTATAATTTGTTTTTATTTTTTTGGAATGATGTTCATTTCTCTCCTCTTCCAAAAATTATCAAAGTCATGTCCTCATGATAGACAATGGGGTGGGGATGGGGAGCAGAGAAAAATGATCCTGTCCCATGAATATTTCTACCCTCAGAGACTATATTACTGGCTGTTTACAGGTTGGCGCATTTCATGCCATTTTGCTTAACATGATTGAAATCGTCCTATAGATAGATATTTTTATTGTGTTTTTTCTTCATAACTTGTATTAAAAATATTCTCAAGGTATTTTTGATGCACAAAGTAGTATATATCTACATATCTATACCTATATCTGTATATGCATATCCATATCTATGTTTATGTCTATAGAATATTCTAAGTGTGGATGTGACGACTTCATGTTGGAACCCTCAAGTTTGATCTAAAATTTGGGATTTGGTCGTTGTTTTATTACCTTGAATAGAAATTGAGTGCTCTTACTTTATGCACTTTTAAGTCATTTAAAAATTGCTAAAGCCAAAATTTAAACAACCTATGCATTCTATCCTGAGGTCCTGCTTCTGAAAACTTTCATTTTAGTCAAGCATATATTGCACACATAGCTTTCCTTTAACTAAGTATGTTTATCACATATTCTCTATAAGATTCCCCTTAAAACCTCTCTATGGAATTAGTCTTTTGACTATTTCATACCTGTATCTTTTGGTCACTCCCAAAATGTTTGAGGGTCAAAATTGAACCTTATGAAATGTACAGGATCAGCAATTGACCAACAAACCAACAAATTGTATGAAAGAGCTATCTGTTGACTTAGCCAATGAACTAGTCAGCCAGAAAAGTTCTTTTCTTTCTTTAATTAAAAATATGATTCATATTGCAAAAACACTTCAGTAGTTGATGCGATGTGTTATGTGACCTTGTGAAATTTCAAGTCGTTTGTCTCAACCTGTGCATTTCACAGACCAAAGGAGGAGCCCTGCCTGCAGGTTTAACCTGATGATTGATGTGGTCCTGCAGGGCATCAGCAATACAGCCTTTGCTCACAGCAGCCAGTGGGAAGTGATCATTTCTAGCTCAGCGATACAATTTAAATGGGTCTACTTCACGCTGTAGTGTCACTACAGGAATGGTCCTTATAGACCCACTAGAGACATTTCTTCTAGTGACTAAAATCACTAATCTGATACTTTGCTAGATGGTATTTTAAGTAGGGAACCCCTCAACAACTAGGCTAAGGTTGTGCAATGTCTAGTGGAGAATGTAGGACATGTAATATGACCCAAATAAATGCTTACTGAACTAACACTGATCTACCACCAACTCTTTTAGAATTTTAAAAAGAGATGGCTTTTCAAAAATGAATTTATTGTTAAATATTTACACCCCTTTCTTCTTCAGATGCATTATTAAGAAAATTAAGAGAGACAAGAGGGGATGGCTATGTTAATCTTTGTTAATGTCAGAGAGATAAGCTTTAAGCTTTTAAGCTCACATAAGATAATTTACTTTTATTTATTTCCATTTCTGTTTGGTAGAGAAGGTACACTATGAGGTTTATATCTTCCTTTCAGTGGCATGCAGATTATCTAAAGCCCTACTCTTCAAAGTGTAGTTTACAGACCTGTGCTTGAGTGGAAGACTTGAGAGTCAGTGAATAAAAACATTTTATATCAATTTGACATTGTCAAAACACCCTAGCATCCTAGTAGAATTATCTCCTTGAGCATGATATAGACCAAAGATATCAGTTCACCAATATAAAAAATAAATTGGAAGTGAAAACTAACAAAACTGGTCTTTTACCTTGAGATGGCTTGGGAAGCACTGATGCAGTGTGTAGATTGTAGATATGTGACCTTAACATGATGTTCTTCCGTATTTCACATATTTTCTGTGCTCAGTAGTTTGGGTGAGTATTTCTGCAGACCTGAATGGCAGATTTGTTAATGACGATGACCATGTCTGACCCATATACTGTGGGTCCTTCAAGGCTCTTCTTCGTCAGAGAGTCCACTATGTAATGATGGTGTGAATTCATGAAGAAAGCACTTGGCCAAATTCAGTAAAATAATTTAATATGAAGCAATTGAAGAATCTTATAGCTACTTCACCGAGGAGAAGTTTATACATGGCTACATGATGCTGACTTATTCTCGCCACTCGGCTATGTAACTTTTTAAATTAAAAAAAATTTTTTTGCAACACATTTGTATGCAAGAGAGGATATATGTGTCTTTGTGTGTGTTGTGGTGGCAGTGGTCATAATGAGATCTGTTAACAGCATAGGCATCTCAAATCAAAATGACAGAAACTATCTGATTATATCATTTTCTTCAAGGTGATAGTGGAGGTCAGACTACAGTTTGGATACTTCACACTAAAAAAACATGGAGGCAAAATATCATAATACCATTATATATATATGTATATACACACACACACACATGCTTACATACTTATGTCTGGTATAGATACTTATAACCTGAGAGAAGGTTGGGAGACGGGGTTGCTTACTTACAGGCTCTGTTGTGTTCTAGAGGGAAGGGGTTTCTGATAAGCCATCTGCCTTGGGAGTTGGTTACTAGTCAGTTCTCTTATGTTGAATGCCTGGCAGTGCTGGACCTTCATTCTGGTCCAGAGAGAAAGCTTTTGGCTTTCAGGCTTTAGAAGGTTGGTCTCAATAAATGTGCAGGGACATTGACAAAAGAATGTTGCATTCTCTTCATGTCACAGGCATCTACCAGCAACCACATTCCCTTCCTGGATAAGCAGGCAAAGTTTGACCAGACCATAAATTTTGCATCACTGAGAAGTTCCCTGGTTTAATTCATGTTTTATTAAGCACCATATGCTCCTTTAACCAGGAGTATATACCCAGGAGAATATTTATCAAAAACTAAAAGCTCCATACTTCAATGATAATTTAAATAAACATCATCTCTTAAAGAATTTCTAAGTGTAATCACTATGCAAACAGCCCATAAGGGACTTGTTTCTGATGTATGATAAATAATTTATGAAATTACTAATATTTTAAGGAATCTCAAGCTTTCCACCCCATTTCTGTAACCCTGCGTGGAATATTATTTTCTGTGAATATATAAATGATGCAACAGGTTAACCAGATTTGCCTCTACTAGTGTTTCTCCAGTGTAATCAAGATTCTGTTTCAGAAGGGTCACAGGCTGGGTCATCCAGAAAGCAGACTCAGTGCTAGAGATTAACGTGTGGGACACGTATCAGAAAGTACTCTTGGAATCAAACCTGTGGCAGGAAAAGAAGCAGGACTGGGCAGAGGGAGAGTTTGATATGTGAAGCGGTTGTAACAGAACTCAGTGGCCCCCACATGTTGCTTGATGCAGGGATGGGTCTTTAGAGGCAGCCAGATTGAGGGTAGGGGCTGGGCCTTCATGGCATCATATTGATCATTTTCTGGACATGAACTACTCTGAGAAGAGAATATGATTTTGGGGAAAGAAACTTTTCAGGTAAGGCATTTCCTGAAAAAACCTGACAGTGGAAGGCTGTGTCTTGGCAGCACTTCTAGCATCTGGAATAATAATTCTTTGTAATATTCATGAGGGATCTGGGCTATGTATCCAGCCTCTAGAACTGTGAGACAATAAACCGCCTAATCTGTGGTATTTTGTTATGGTAGCCCCAGCAAACAAATATACTCAGTATACACACTAGGTGTAGCCATATAGTAAGACTTCTATAATAACCTTGACTTTTGTCGTTAGGCATTCTGAGATTACTTCAAACTCTTTTCATGGTTTGTTATAGGTAGGTATTGCAAGAGTCCTAACTAGTAGCACTCTTTCTTACCTGTATAGCAGTTATATAGATCCTATGTTGGTTTTGCATAGCTAACTTACTTAAATGTGTCTTCATTTAGTCATTTATTCCTCTCCTGGCATATGAGATAGTATTCAGTTGTAAATCAAAATATTGAATTTATTACTTACTTAAGAAAGGGAGAATTATGTTCATTAGGCACCGTCTCTGCACACAAAGAAGACTGCTGATCTTTTATAGGTTTGTTAAGAAGCAAGTACTGATGACCATTCAGTGGCAAAAATGAGTTAACTCAGCTAAAGAAGCTAGGTCACTGGGATGGGCATGGTATTCATGGACTGAACTTCAGAGGCATGTTCACTGATGTGCGCTGCTGACGACCAGCTGGCTGTAGAGAACAGAAGGATGCCACTGATAGCATGGCTTTCACTTGTTCACTGAGTTGAGTTACCATTGATCAAGCAAATTTAATCCAGTTCTGGTTGTTATGTTTTACCATGACTGTAAAACAATTGACTCTCTTCTAAGGGATGTGGAAATAGTGACTTGCAAATAGTGTCAATAAATATTTGCTGAATTAAATGAAAACTGAAAGATCCCAAACAGGCCATGAATATACAAGTATGAACTTCAGGGGAGAGTGTGGGCCTTCAAGAGTCACCCCCATATAGTTGGGGTTTGAAGCCTGATTCTGGATGAGATCACTGTGGGAGAAGTGATCCTGGGGCATTCAGGGTTTTGCAAAGGTTACTTCTCATTGCTATTATAGTTTACAACCAAGTAGACTAAGAAAATTTAAAAGTGTTAATAAAATATCAGTGTATGGCTGATTTATTTGTGTTGGGCTGAGTTTCTTGTGACCAACCTGTACCCCAAGTTTCTGAGCACAGAGAAATAAGAAAAGTGATGGTAGGTTCAGTGACTACTTTTGAGCTATGAGATAAAACTGAGTGAATAAGAAAGACCAAGTTTTTTTTCCCACCTTCTACCCAAGTCAGAGCAGGAATATAAAGTTGGTTGGAGCGAATGTTCACCCAGAGAACTGAGATTACAGAAAAATTGTGCTAGCACATAATCCCTTCCCTCCACTGGATGAGGAGGAGCAGGTTTCAACTCTTCCTGTTCCAAAGAGGTGCTCCACAGTATCTCTCAGAAGGTTTGGGGCGAACTGAGTACAAGGCCTTGGTGCTCACTTCTTGGCCTAGGGGTGTCCCAGAGGCAGCATTCCCTGTGTAGGCTTTCCACCCTGGTCCTTATGGAACTATAGGATGACACAGTTGGAAGAATACGCCTATGACTAAAATGTGCCTGAGTCCACACCAGTGGGTGGGAGAAGGATAGATGTTTCCTGGGAGTCCAGTGTATGCCTTGAAACTAGAGGAGGCAGGACATATTTTTATCCCAGCAGATTGACAAATGAAAAGGAAATCGGGGTTGGTGGGACACCGATGGTGTGAACGGGATTAGAGCAGATATGAGAAAATGATCTTGACAGATATGCAGAATTGACCAGGTGAAGAATGTTGTGGAACAATGTTACAATTATTAGGCTTTACTCTTTTCTTTTCGACATTGGAACATTGCCTGACGTAAAGCAAGAGCTCAGTAAATATTTGTACCTCTTCTTAAATGACCCTTTAGTCACCCAGAGGCATCAAAATTGACCTGAGAGTTAGAAACAATGTTCTGTTTGATTTTTATTTTTAAAGTAGGCTTTGAAACTCATTCCAGTAACAATAGATTTAAAACATCAATCTTTGATATGCAAGATATGAATTCTGTTAAAAGAAGACTCTTAAGAACCAAAGAAAGGCCCTAAAGGAAGCAGGGTATTGAGTTTATGCCATTGCACTAAATATAAAGAACAGGAGCAAGATGCAAGTCACCTGCGCAGGAAGCAGGGCTAAGAGGGTCATGGGACATGATGCTGGAGGTGCTCAGTGGTGTCTGGTATAGGGTGCTTGCATTTAGGGGACGTGCTTGGAGAAACTGCTGAATATGATAGGTTACTAGCCCCATGGAGGCAAACAAATGTCTGTTTTTATTCAACTGGGCGTGCGTGCTGCTGCTGAGCAGCCCCTTTAGCTGATCCGCCCGTTGCTCCCTGTTGCCTTCTCTCTTAGTGACAGCTGTGTATTGCCCACAGATCAGCTAGCAGAAGTGATGCATTCCATGCCCAGAGACTTTGATGACCTCCATCCAAACTCCCCATGTTGACTTCCCTTATTCCACTGTCCAGGCCACATGAAGAAACAGCAAGTGAGGACTATTACATGCAGCCTGGTGGTGGTCCTACAGAAGGAAGGCTCTGAGCACCGTTCTTTGGTGGGACTAGAGTAGGGAAACCCATCTCCATTACATGTTAAATTAATTCCTGCTTCTCTTCCACCCCATGCTTTCCTGATTCCTGTACTAGTTTAAGCAAAGAAGTAAGTTTGTTGGCCCCACTATCCAAAGCAGAGGATGCCCAGGGACAGAGGTGGACCTTTGGAATAACCGAAACCCAGGGTTCAAATGCTGCCATAATCTTCATTCTGCATCTATTATTGATGATTCATTGTCAGTACGATTAATTCTCCCAAGCGAGTTCTATCCATGAATAAGAGATCCAGGCTACAAGAAGAAAAGTGGCTTATATTTTTCCAGTTTAACTACCAGAGAAAAATGGACTCCTTTTCAGTATAATGCTATGGGAAAGACTGCTTGCACCGGCTTGGATTGTTTGCCCAGCCATGTGGTTAGAGGTGGGGTGGTGACCGGCAGTCCCCTGCACAAGAGGGGAAACAATACCTAAAGAATCATATTTTCCTGAAAAAGGTAGGTCTTCTCTGTAATTCCAGCCTAGATAAATTAACTACAAGAAGTGAATTGAATAACACTGTAGTGACTAGAAAATTATATCACATTTCATATAATGTTATTATAATACTTCCCTATCTGAATGTCTTATATTACAAATATGAGGAGAACACATTTGATTGGGAATTGAATGAGGTATAAGAACTTTTGCAAGGTAGTGATATATCATTATATCTTAAGACTCAGACTGAAATGCTAAGGTATACTTTCTACTTAACAAGTTAATATAGGTATTACATATCCAAGCATTCAAATTCTTTATGTATCATATAATGAATAAAAAGATTTTTTCAATAATGAATAAATTGATTTTATTAGAAATTAACTGCACAATGTGTCCATACACACACTGTGTATGTGAGATCAACATAGTCAGTGTCTTTGGGTATTACTGATACTAGTTTTAAAAAATTCAAATATGGGACTTTGACACCCAGCACTCTTATAGGTGAACCTCCCCTGTCATAAGTTAATGTGTACACACAGAATTCAACTATCTGAAGTGAGTTTATAAAAGCTCTTCCACTAGTTAATGGGTGTCTGTGTTTGCAGCTTTTGCTTATTAGCAGTAAAGTTGTTATAACCATTTGCCTACAGATCTTTGTGTTGTTAGAGTTTTAAATTTTTTTGATGGGTGACTACACAGGAGTGAAACTGTTAGGTATATTATGATAAGAATATGTTTAATTTCATAACATATTGCCAAAATTTTTTCCTATCAAAAACATATGACAGCTGCATTATTCTATATTTACATCTACTCTTGGTGTTTTTAGTAGTTTAAAATTTAAGTAGTCCAGTAAATGTATATTGATGTCTCATTGTAATTTTAATTTCATTGCTCTGATGACTAATAACATAGGACATATTTCATGTATTTATTTTATGTATATCTTCTCTAGTGAAACACCTTTTAAAATCTTTTGCTTATTTTTTATGGACAGCTAAAAGAAAAGCTTTTCCATACTTTTGTAAACAATGAAATCATTTTAGTTTCATATAGCAATTAGAATAAGCTATAGAATGATGTTTTCTGATAATCTTTCTGATTATGTTTCTGCAAAACTAAGAGGCAGATGTTTGAGTGACATATATAGCCAGTATTGTGATTTTATAGTAGCTCTTCACAATTTTCAATTCTGTTTCTCACTGTCATGTCTGTGAGGAAGGACCAATACTAAGAGTCCTGTACTGAAAGCTGTGGTGGGATTTGTGGATAATTGTAAATTCAAAGCAACTGTCAATGATTATTATCACATATAAAATTGTCATAATTTTAGTTGAATGCTTTACTTGTTAAAGATGGTTGCCTTGATGGTAACTCCTATAGATAGATTTCATTTTACAATGGCCATTATGTGACCAAATAATTCATTTGCACAGGGCCAATTTATAATGTGATTAGAGGAGAAATAATGTCCTAGTATTTTTAATATTTGCATATTTAATCCAAAGACTAAAATTTAGTTCCTGTGTGTGTGTGTGTGTGTGTGTGTGTGTATGTGTGTGTGTGTGTGTGTTTTAATAAAGAATAGTTATTCCAGGGTGGTCAACAAGAATTCTCTTTGTAATTTAGAAAAATTAAGCTGAACTTATTTTTCACATTTGTGTGTTTATTTTCCATTAGCTAGACAATAGTTTATGATACCTAATCATTGTATAAGATGTAATCAAGAAAAAAATTCCCATCATAAATATAAAAAAAGAATCCTGAAGTCTTCCCACAAGTGGTTTTTACACCCTCTAACCCATGCATGTCGTTCAAGTGACAGCTGTGCATTCAGAATTGAGAAAACAATAACAAAGCTTAATGAGATTTGTAAATTATTATAATAAAAATACCCTTCAAAGAGCCAAACTCATTTTTGCAGTCATTTAAAACTCTATTGCAGAAGGGATTTGATTTAGGATAAATAACATTTTTCTTTCCCTCAAAGAGACAGGAAATTTAACATATTTTTCTGTATACGAATTGTTAAAAATCTTTTATGGCTGCATGTGGTAGGCTGAATAATTCCACCTCCCACCCTTAGATTTTTCTTCCCAGTCCCTGGAACCTGTGAATAAAAGGGACTTTGCAGATATGATCAAGTTAAGGATCCTGAGATGGGAATGTTACCCTGGATTATTGGGAGGGACTAATGTGTTCACAAGGGTCCTTATAAGAGAGAAGTGGATCAGAATCAGTAGATGTAAAAGGAAACAGAAGATTAGAATGACGCGAGAAAGGGGCCACAAGCCAAGGACTGCACGTGGCTTCTAGAAGCTGGAAAAGGCGAGGGATGGATGGTCCCCTGGAGTTTTCAGAAGGAAACAGCCCTGTAGATATGTTGATTTAACTCCATTACTACTCATTTTGGATTTCTGTTCTCCAGAGCTATGAGAACACATTATTTTATCACTAAGTTTGTGACTCAAGGAACTAATATGTGGCACCAATGCTGTGGCATTTACACAGAAATTTTTTGCCTCATTTAATTTTGTACAATTTAATGTGCAAGAGTGAAAAACCAAGGAGGAGGGCCAATTACTTTTATACCAATTGCTTGTTAACCAGCTTAGGAATAGGGCTTCCCTTCTGAAAGCTGAATTGATGCCAAGTTGATTTTTTTTGGATTTGAAAGAATTTTTATTTTCTACTTTATGCACTTTGATTTTTTTTAACTTGCAGATACTTTTGTACATAGCTAAAATGCAATGTATTTCCAAATTATTTTTTAAAAAGACTTTGAGGCTATATTTTTTAAAAGAAGATGAAATCCTTCAGTGTCTTGCAAGACTCTGAGGAGAAAGCTTGAATCCTGCCCAAGACTTTCAAGGCCAGAATGACCTGGCCCCTCTCACCTTAAATACTATTTTTGCCCTTCCTTCCCTCACTCCATGTTGAGCTTCATCTGACTCTACCGTTTTCTGTTCCTTAAATATGCTATGGTTGATTATTTACTTAATTAGCTTATGCATTCAATAAATCATTTTTGAAGACTTACTATGTACTTGGTAAACAAGACAGACATGATTCATGCTTTCACATAGAATAGCAGGGACAATGATATGGATATGCCTTAAATGAATAAGTTCATATTAATTTGTTATATTTTTATATAGTGTAGGATGCCACCAGTGTTCAAAAAGGAAATTGATTTAGACTATGATATTAGGGAATGCTTCCTGGAAGAAATGTTCTTTAGTTGAGATATATGAGTAAAAGGGAATAGAGCCTTTTGATCATTTAAAAGTTTTTTTATAACTTTATTTTAATATATTTGAGAAGGGATTCATGGATTTTTAAAAATATCTGATTGCCGTATGGAGAAAGAATTGGAAGGAAAAAAAAGAAATACAAGTTATGAGCTATTTAATCAGTCTTAGGACATGGTAGTAGCATTTTGTAACTAGGATAGTGTGGATGGTGGTGGAAAGATTCAAGAGAAATTTAGGACACAAAATTTACACGAAGTTGGGGGAAGGAGGGTTGAATGTGAATAGCACATATATTCTTAAATTAAGCCAATAAAGAAAAATTTCAGCATGTTGCTTGTTCTGCAACATTTCATACCTCATGTATAAGTACAAATGTGGTTTTAAGCAGAATATAGATGAAAACTGCCATTTAGAAAATGAAGGTTGGTATTACTGCAGTGTAAGGACAAGTTGTGGGAAACGGAATGGGAGATGCAGGCAGAGCCACTTGGTGACAGGCCTTGTGCACCATGGCGAGGAGCTTGGACCTCCTCGTATACCATGGCCTGCCGTAGAACGGTTTTAAATCAGAAACATTGATTTGTGCTTTAGAAGAACTCTCATGACAATGAGAAGAGATTAGAGGCCTTACTGTAAAGGGGGAAGAAGGAGATGTGAGAGGCACTGCGTATAAATGAGGTGGGGCCCTGTAGGTTTGCACCTTCAAGAAATTCTTTGGAGCTGTGTAGAGCTCAGTGGTGGTGGTTAGGGGTTCTCCGAAGGCCGGAATATAGGGTGAGCCCCAGAAGATCTGAAGTATTCAAGAGCTGCCGGGTAGGAGAGGTGGAGGGGGCATATGATGTCAGTTAGGAAAGAACCTACAATGACTACAAAATGTCCAAATGTACATCTTGGGAGACCAGAAGTCTAGTGGTACTGCTCACTAGGACAGGTAATAGAGAAATTTTTGGTCGGTGTAGAATGGAGGACATGAGTGAGAATTATGAGATAGCTCTTCATCTCATAATATCAATACCCTTTTATTTGCTTGGTTTCATAAAGGAAATGTAATGTCATCAGTAATGTCTTTTTATTTGTAAAATATTGGCATGAAGATTATAATAGTCTATCTTTGGAAATGAAATGTGATTTTTATCATGAATTCATAGATATATTTTCAAATAGTATTTATTGTAATTTCTCAATGGTTATGAGGAACTTGGCTCCTATTTGAGACCTTACTTTAAGAGTTACACAAAGATACCTGGATTAATGGTGTATTGAAACTCGTGTACCATCTCATAAAGGGAGGATTGTTAAATTTTCAGGGATTTTGTGAGCCAATTCTTAATAACACAGCCATTATTAATTTTTAAATTCTATGAACTCATGATAAATGTTATATTAAAAGTAAAAGTAATAAATATTCTGAATAAATAAACTGAATAAATATTCAATTTGCTGAAAAAGGATCTGAAACCCAGGACATAGGTAAGTCACTTGGGGTCACACAACTAACTACTGATGGGGTGAGGAATTGAACCACAGCTATCAGATTCTTAATCACTACTCGATACTTCAGATGTTCTGAAATACATGAATCTCCAGAATCATGTTAATGCCTGCATGTTGTATCATCATATAAGTATGTATCATAATTTATTTTTTGACATTAATTTTTTTCTAATGTTTTATTATCAACAATGTTGCAATTAATATGACTAAATACCTTGATTTGGTTCTTTGATGATATATATATTTTGATTTGGTTCTTTACTATTAAAATATAAAAGTGAATTCATTATGTCAATAAGTGTACTCATTTAAAAAATTGCTATATATCATTAAATTGCCTTGCAAAACATTTCTATTAGGAATATACAAAGATATCTATTTTCCTACACCCATGACAACATTGGACGTTAGAAAATGTTAGAATTTTTCTAATCTGATAAGTGGAAAATTTTATTTTTATTTAATTTGCACTTCTTTCTTACTAGTAAGACTACTTTTAAGAATTTCTTCTTTATATTTAATCTCTAATAAAGTTTTAATAACTTTTGCCTATTTTTCTAAGGCATTCTTTTGTTCTTCCTATGTTGAAGGAACTCATCTCTTGCCTATCACTTCTCATAGTTTTCCATTTCATTTTCAAATTTGTACTGTTTAAATTTTCCTGTGCAGAAATTATAAATGTTTATGAATTAAAACTATCACTCTTTTTCCTTCACGGATGTGAGTTCCAGTCTCATGATTAAAGATGTCTTTCTTTCTCCAACAGTGTAAAAGTATTCACCTACATTTTATTTTAGAACTTTGTATTTGTTTTCCTGCTGCCATAACAGCACACATTTAGTGGCTCAACAGCCTCCACTTACTATCTCGGTTTTGTAAGTCAGAAATCAAGGTACAGTGTGGCTCAGCTGGAGCCTCTGCTTAGAATATCACAAGACCGAGGTCAAGATGTTGGGAGGGCTAAATTCTTTCCTGGATGCTCTGGGGATGATTCAGATTCCAAGGTCATTCAGGTTGTTGGCAGAATTCAGGTCCTTGTGCTTTTAGGACTGAGGTCTCCGTTTCCTTGCTGGATGTCAGCCATTCGTGCTTGGTTCCTACAAGGTGCTGTGCCTACAATCATTTTCATGCTTTTCATTGTGTCCTCTTCCAGCAAAGACAACTCAAGTCCTTTTACTTAAACCTCTCTGAATTCCCCTTCTGCAGCATGTCTCCATCCCAAATGTAAGTTTTCTATTTTTAAAGGCTCAAGTAATTAGGTTGGGTCCACCTAGATAATCCAGAATAATCTGTTCTAAAGTCCTTCACTTTACACTTACATTTGCAAAGTCCCTTTGGTCATATAATGCAGCATGTTCACAGGAGCTAGGAATTAGTGTGTGAACATCTCCAGGGAGCCATTCTGCCTACCACAAACATTTATACATTTAAATATTTGATTTCTCTGACACTTGTTTGGCTTCAGTAGGCCATAATATTTTTGTTGTTCTTGTTCAGTAGGACATAATATTTTTTCTTGGTTAGCCAGTTGTTCCAACACCATTTGCTGTATTCTTTTCTTCTAATTGAAAAGTGACTTCGGTCATATAATTAAATCTTGTCTAACTTGTCTACTTAAACTTTTTATATTATTTTTATTTTCCTTTTCTGTTATTGTTTGTTTTAGTTAGGTTGCCATAATAAGAATGCCATATGCTGGGTGGTTTATGCACAATACAAATTTATTTCTTACAGTTCTGGAGGCTGGGAAGTCCAAGACCATGGTGACACTGGGAGGTCCAAGATTAAGGTGACGGCAGATTTGGTGTCTGGTAGGAGCCTGTGTCCTAGTTCATAGATGGCTGGCTTCTTCCTGTGTTCATCAAGGAGTGAGAGAGCTCTCTGAAATCTCTTTTATAGGGGCACTAATCACATTCATGGGGGCTCCACCCTCATGGCCTCATTACCTCCCAAAGACGCTACCTCCAAATATCATCATGTTGGGAGTCAGGTTTCAACACATGAATGTCGGGGAGACATATGCATTTGGTTATAGCACTGTTTTAAGACTAAATGTTTATTATACTTTTATTATAAATGTTTATTATGCATCCACAAGTGCATTTTCTTAGAATATATTAAACATTATAGATATAGCTAATTTATTTTCAATGCTTATAGTTACCTCTGTCCCCTCTTCATAAGGGACTAAACCACTATTAAAATTTGTATTAAAACACTCCAATGCCTCTTAATGATTTTCAGCTACATATGATGATATGTATTCATAAAAAAATTATTTTGTAGTTCTAGCTTTAAATAAAAAATGACATTGCATAGTATGTAGTATGCTCTAACTTGCCTTTCTTACTCAACAGTGTATCTTGTTGTGACTTACAGATCTTGCTTATTCCTTTTAGTAGTTGTATGCCACTTCATAATTTGGAAATAATACATTTTATTTTGCCATTTATATTTATATTGTGTTTTTTTGTTGTTAATAAAAAAACATTATTATACATTTTCCTTGAGCACATGTCCAACATTTTGTCTAGTACATAGTTCTTGAAATTAAATTTTTGTGTCTCCATATATGTCCATTCTTAATTTCAATAGAAAATGTCAAATTGCCTTCTAAAGTGGCTCTATCAATAGTTTTCTACCAGTAGTTCATTAGTGTGCCTGCTGGATTTTTACAGACTAAGATTTTTGCCATTGTGATGGGGTTAATGGTAAGTTACTGTTTAAGCTTGTATTTTTCCAATTCCTAGTGATATAATATTCCTTTTCATATGTTTATTGGCTGTTTGCATTTTATTTTATGTGAATTGCCTATTCATATTTTTATTTAAAAATTTTCAGTTACTCTTTTATTTGAAGATGCCTGATTACCTTTTTGTAATATATGTTGTGATTTTTCTTAGTCTATCATTTCTCTTTTGTTTATGAATATTTTTTGCAGAATTTTAACATTTTGATTTCAGAGCTATTGTTTTGAATGAAAAGGCATTCCTTACTTAAATACTTTTTGATTATAAGTTTACTTTTCAATATTTATTCCAATACTTTCATCTTTCTTTTTTTAACCTATCCCCTTTAATAAATTGGAATTTATTTTTGTAAGTGTTGAGAGTTATAGAAGTTGAGAGTAGGTCTTTGATCACTCTATTTCCTGTAATATTTTTGCTTTACTTTTTTTTTTTTTACTCTATCTGGAGCCAATTTTAGTAGTTGAATTATCCTAGAATATTATCTGTTCTTTGTTTATTAAATTAATTCTAGCTTCTCAAGTTAAATGTTCGCATAATTTGTTTTTAACTTTGATTTAATATAAAAGTTTATAAAACTATGAACTTTCTAATGAGCAAATTTTTTACCATAACCTCAAATTATTGACATGTTAATTATAATCATGGTTAATATGATGAATAGTGAATCATTTAGTGTTTACCTTCTATTTGTCTCAAAATAATTATTGCTTCACATAAATTGGCAGGTAGAATGAATTGTATTGTAGCTTAATTGTTTACCGGCCATCAGTATGAATGCAAATTTTTCCTTTGTGCCCTGCCATTTCAGCTTCACCTGAGACTCTCTATTCTTAAATTGAGCTTGATGCTTCCTTCCTCATATCCAGCAAGACAGATTGAGAGAACTTCTTCTGTAACCATGATATATAAATTCTTTTCTACAGATTAAAGCAATTATGGTCACATGACCATTCCTGGGGCAAAAGTCAGGACGAACCTTTTGTGTTTAGACTAAACAGAACTCAACATGAATTTGGGAATAGAATGAACTTTCCAAATATACAATATTGGGAGAAAGAAGAGAGAAAAAGGTGCTGGTTAAGGATTGGTGTTGAGCTGCAATATATACTTAATTATTTTCCTTATTAATTGGAATTAACTTTGTGACTTTTTTCATCCAGAAGTTTGCAATTTTATATGTCAGATCTGTCAGTTAGGATTTCTTCTATTCCATTAATTTATAGGAGTTTTTTCCCATTAATATGCATTGTTATATAATTATATATAAAAATTACTTTGTTGTGTGATTTGTAATAAAGCACCCATTTGCCTTGTTTCCTAAATTGTTAATCAGTTATCTGATTTCATCTATTAAGTAATCCTTTCTTTAGCCACTGGATATTCAAATAAGAGCAAGGACATATTTAAAAATGTTTGTTATCAATGAGAATGCTTCAGAATAATTTCTGATCTCTCATGAAAGATAGTTCAGAATATTGAAAGTTGGTTCAAATTTGCTTTTCCAGGCTTTTTTTGTAGCCATATAGGGGAGTAGAGGGCAAGAAAACTAAAATGTGTGGAGCAACTAAAATGTGCTCTGTGTCTTCTATATATTATCTTATTTAATATTTACAGCAATTTTGGGGGGCTAGTTAACATTCTCCTGTTATGGGTGAGGAAGCCAGGAAGTTAAATAACGTGTCAAAAGTTTTATAATCAGTAAGTGAGGAAGTAGGAGTCAACAGCTCATACCTTTTCACCTTTCATTTCCCAAGGTGTAAGCAAAAGATTCCAGGGTGTATACTGGTGACATACTGAGTACTGAGGCCTCCTTACCTAAGAGTTAGCTTATAAGTGATTAGTGAGGAGTCTAAATATTAAACTTTCTTCTTAAAAATAGTTGTGGAATATTTTCTTTTACCCCTTTCTTTCTCATTGTTTTTTGGTAGCTGAAAAGTTCTCATTTGGCAAACAACTCTTACTTCATTGCTATGTCTCCCCACCTTACCCCTCTAGTAAGGTGAGGTATTGATAATTATTCATGGTAATATTGGTCTTCATAATGTATTAGGAGTTACTGAGGGTTCAAATGACTCACTATGTCCCACATTACTGTTCAATCCAGAACTATGAATTATTCTTTCCACCATTGATGGCAAACAAGTGGCTCAAGAGTAGTTACTCTTCATGGAAGACAAGAATGGCAGGAATTTGACAGTCTTTTAGGTAGAGCTTTCACTTTGCTTCTGGAATAGGTACATCCATCCCAGGGAGCAGGTGAATGTAAGGATCTGTAATATGCTAATAAGTCAAAGAAGACAACTAACTTCACTGTTGATATCTCTCTCTTTCTCTCTCAATGCAAACATCTGATATAACTCAAATGCTATAAGAGACTGTTAAACCTTTTTGTAAGTCAATTGCCTATTGATTCCATGATAAGGTCACTAATATATGGTGCCATTCCTGGAATCCTAAAAGGCAGGAACTCCATGAACTCAATTTTAATAGCTGATGTAAAGGAAAATTTATCTTTATTGAAGGGCTACAATACTTTTTCCTATCAATGAATAAATAAAATATACAGAATTGACCACATTACCATTTTTGCTTTGTCCTCAGGGAAACTTCAGAGCTAAATGTAGTACTAGGTCATAGTTACTGCATTAGATTTCATGGTTACCATGTTTATTTCTACTTATATTTAATGGCACGGGGTTTTATATGTATACTTCTTAACAGCCTTATAATAAGTATATCTTTCCTTATAAGCCAACTCAAATCCAATTTGAGAATACAGAGAAAAAGATGTAAGCTAAAATGAATGAGATATATTCTTCCTCCAAATGTGGAGATTTCTTAGGCTACCAAAGGCTGGGCTTTTCATATTCTGCCTTCTAATTGGTTTGCTTTGAAAGAGAGTGGAAAACTCTCAGGATGGGTGCCATAGAAATTCAATTAATTAATATCAGTTTCAACAGAATATTGAAGCAGCTCAGCCTATTCCAATTCCTGAGTGCTGAATAACTTCATCTTGCTGCTTATAATAGAGAATGGGTCTGTAATAGAGTTTTAAAACCTCTCTTTTATCGCATTTCAGGCCCAGCAAACACAGAATCTTAAAATTAAAACTAAACCAAAGATCCATCATGCAAACAACATATGCAGCACCCTGAATCTCACCTCTCTCACTGTTACCTTGCTGTGCTTAGTAGTTATTACAAACTGACCTTCATGTAGACTTTCCTAATTGCTGCAACTATTCTAGGCACTTCTCCATGTGTGCCTAAATCGCTGCAATATGTTACTACAGGGTCACAGCACAGAAACGAACAAAAATAAAAACACCCACAAAACCTCACAAAAAAGCCACTGAACAAAAAAAACAACCCCTAAGAATACTGAGCTACCTCACCACCAGACACTCATGATTCTGACTTAAAACAACAAAGGGAGTTATAACCTAAATGATAATTAAACTTTTATCTTGAAAATAAGTTCAGCACATAAGGACTTCACAGCATAATGGAAATTATCAAAATAAATACATTTGGAGAGACTTGACACACAGTAGTATAACCACTTACTGTCTTTTAATGAATTTGTAACCTCAGATATAACACAAGCATTTCATAATTTATACCTCAATTGAGATTTGTCATCTTTTTGTCACATAGAAATGTGTATCTTTGCTTGGGAAAAAATAATAAAACATTTGTTCATGGATCTATGAGTATTATAGAAACCATTGTGTCTCACAGGCCTTAAAAAAATCCCATGAGTTTCAAAGCATCTCTTTAAATAACTGAGATTGTGAGCTTGTGTGGAGAATTTGACGACTTGACACATCTTCCTCAGAAACAAGAGCTACTTTCTTGATTTTCAGTTGGTTAAAGTTCCTCTGGCCTGTCAGCTACCTTTGTGGAAAAGGGAGCTGTATTTGGGAAGGAGTCAGCAAACCTCATATTGTAATTGTTTTCCCTGCCAAAGAAACAGAGTTCTGCTGAAGCCTTGACAGCTGTGCCTTGTCATGGAGAAAAATCTTCAACAAGGAAACAAAGAAGCATTTATCCCTATCATCTATTATGCTCTAGTTATGTGCATACTCTGTGTGCATAACTTTTTAAAACTGTGTACATAACTTTAAATAACTTCACTAAGAAGCAACAATATCAAAGTTTCTTTCTTCCTATTTTGGCATTATTTTAAATCATGAAAATGTTTTGCTTAGGGGAAAAGAGAAGATAATTATAGACAGATCAATTCCAAGAATGTCAGAGGGCAAAGTTACAAAAGAATACTTTTTCAGTTTTCATAGGAGCTTATTGCTATAGATGACATAGCTGGAATTTAGGCTTTTTGTCATTTCTATAGTCAGTTAAAATAAAAATTCTACTTTGATATCTTATTATACCTTCAGACTAAAGTCTAGAATTCCTTATATAATTGTTTATGAGTCAAAGCAGGAATTTGTATTTTGACAAAAGGATTTCCTGAAATAACTAACCACAGTTCAAACTCACTCTATATAGTATTAAGGAGAATAAATAGGAGCATTTTGGAAAATTAGAAATCATTGGACTTCTGAATTAAAAAGTTGATTTAGAGAGATTTTTGAAATGTTTTCAGAAATCAGAATGTATGATAATAATTCTAGGTAAGAAAAGACACTCGCCTTGGACCCATGTGCTGGAACACACTGCAATTTTGTTTTTATAATTTATTTTAGTATCATTAATTTACAATTACATGTGCAATATTATGGTGATTAAACTACCCCCTTCATCAGGCCCCCCCCCACTAACCCCATAACATTCACTGTCCATCAGCATAGTGAGATGCTATAGAGTCACTACTTGTCTTCTCTGTGTTGTACAGCCCTCCCCGTGCCCCCCCAACATTACATCTGCTAATCGTAATGCCCCTTTTCCCCCTTGTCCCTCCCTTCCCACCCATCCTCCCCAGTCCCTTCTCTTTGGTAACTATTAGTCCATTCTTGGGTTCTGTGAGTCTGCTGCTGTTTTGTTCTTTCAGTTTTTTTTCTTTGTTCTTATATTCCACATATGAGTGAAATCATTTGATACTTGCCTTTTTCGGCTTAGCTTATTTCACTGAGCATAATATTCTCTAGCTCCATCCATGTTGTTGCAAATGGTAGTATTTGTTTTCTTCTTATGGCTGTATAATATTCCATTGCGTATATGTACCACTTCTTCTTTATCCATTCATCTACTGATGGACACTTAGGTTGCTTCCATTTCTTGGCTATTGTAAATAGTGCTGAGATAAACATGGGGGTGCATATGTCTTTTTCAAACTGGGCTGCTGCATTCTTAGGGTAAATTCCTAGGAGTGGAATTCCTGGGTCAAATGATGTTTATATTTTGAGTTTTTTGAGGAACCTCCATACTGCTTTCCACAATGGTTGAACTAATTTGCATTCCCACCAGCAGTGTAGGAGGGTTCCCTTTTCTCCACATCCTTGCCAACATTTGTTGTTGTTTGTGTTTTGGATGCTGGCCATCCTCACTGGTGTGAGGTTATCTCACTGTGGTTTTAATCTGCATTTCTCTGATGATTAGCGATGTGGAGCATCTTTTCATATGCCTGTTGGCCATATGAGTTTCTTCTTTGGAGAAGTATCTAGTCACGTCCCCCACCCATTTCTTAATTGGATTATTTACTTTATGTTTGTTGAGATGCATGATTTATTTATATATTTTGGATGTCAACCCCTTATTGGATACGTCATTTATGAATATATTCTCCCATACTGTAGGATGTCTTTTTGTTCTACTGATGGTGTTCTTTGCTATACAGAAGCTTTTAAGCTTGATATAGTCCCACTTGTTCATTTTTGCTTTTGTTTCCTTTGCTCGGGGAAATATGTTCATAAAGAAGTCACTCATGTTTATGTCCAAGAAATTTTTGCCTGTGTTTTTTTCTGAGAGTTTTATGGTTTCATGACTTACATTCAGGTCTTTGATCCATTTTGAGTTGACTTTTGTGTATGGCATTAGACAGTAGTCCAGTTTTGTTCTCTTACATGTAGCTGTCCAGTTTTTCCAACACTAGCTGCTGAAGAGGCTATCATCTCCCCTCTGTATATCTAAGGCTCCTTTATCAAATATTAATTAATTGTATATGTTTGGGTTAATGTTTGGATTTTCTATTCTGTTCCACTGGTCTGTGGGTCTGTTTTTGTGCCAATACCAAATTGTCTTGATTACTGTGGCTTTGTAGTAGAGCTTGAAGTCAGGGAGCATAATTCCCCCTGTTTGATTCCTCCTTCTCAGGATTGCTTTGGCTATTTGGGGTCTTTTGTGGTTCCATATGAATTTTAGAATTATTTGTTCGAGTTCATTGAAGAAAGTTGTTGGTATTTTGATAGGGATTGGGTTGAATCTGTAGATTGCTTTAGGTAGTATAGCCATTTTGACAATATTTATTCTTCCTAGCCAAGAGCATGGGATGGATTTCCATTTATTAGTGTCCTTTTTAATTTCTCTTAGGAGTGTCTTGTAGTTTTCAGAGTATAGGTCTTTCACTTCCTTGGATAGGTTTATTCCTAGGTATTTTATTCTTTTTCATGCAATTGTGAATGGAATTGTTTTTCTGATTTCTCTTTCTGTTAGTTCAACGTTAGTGTATGGGAAAGCAACAGATTTCTGTGTGTTAATTTTATATCCTGCAACTTTGCTGAATTCAGATATTAGTTCTAGTAGTTTTGGAGTGGAATCTTTAGGGTTTTCAATGTACAATATCATGTCATCTGCAGACAGTGACAATCTGACTTCTTCTTTACCAATCTTGATGCCTTGTATGTCTGTTTTGTCTGATTGCCATGGCTAGGACCTCCAGTACTATGTTGAATAACAGTGGAGGGAGTGGGCATCCCTGTCTTGTTCCCAATCTTAGATGAAAAGCTTTCAGCTTCTCGCTGTCAAGTATGGTGGTATCTGTGTGTTTGTCATATATAGCCTTTATGATGCTGAGGTACTTGCCCTCTATACCCACTTTGTTGAGAGTTTTAAACATGAATGGATGCTGAATTTTGTCAATGCTTTTTCAGCATCTATGGAGATGATCATGTGGTTTTTGTTCTTCTTTTTGTTGATGTGGTGGATGATGTTGATGGATTTTCGAATGTTGCACCATCCTTGCATCCCTGGCATGAATCCCACTCGATCATGGTGTATGATCCTCTTGATGTATTTTTGAATTCGGTTTGCTAATATTTTGTTGAGTATTTTTGCATCTACGTTCATCAGGGATATTGGTCTGTAATTTTCTTTTTTGGTGAGGTCTTTGCCTGGTTTTGGTATTAGAGTGATGTTGGCTTCATAGAATGAGTTTGGAAGTATTCCCTCCTCTTCTATTTTTTGGAAAACTTTAAGGAGAATGGGTGTTATTTCTTCTCTTTATGTCTGGTAGAATTCAGAGGTGAATCCATCAGGTCCGGGGTTTTGTTTTTGGGTAGTTTTTTGATTACTGCTTCAATTTCATTGCTGGTGATTGGTCTGTTTACTTTTTCTGTTTCTTGTTTGGTCAGTTTTGGAAGGTTGTATTTTTCTAAGAAGTTGTCCATTTGTTCTAGGTTTTCCAGCTTGTTAGCATATAGATGCTCATAATATTCTCTTACAGTTCTTTGTATTTCTGTGGGGTATGTCGTTATTTTTCCTTTCTCATTTCTGATTCTGTTTATGTGTGTAGATTCTCTTTTTCTCTTAATGAGTCTGGCTAGGGGTTTATCTATTTTGTTTATTTTTTCAAAGAACCCGCTCTTGTTTTCATTGATTTTTTTCTATTGTTTTAGTCTTCTCAATTTTATTTATTTATTCTCTGATCTTTATTATGTCCCTCCTTCTGGTGACTTTGGGCCTCATTTGTTCTTCTTTTTCCAATTTCAGTAATTGTGTCTTTAGACTATTCATTTGGGAATGTTCTTCCTTCTTTAAATAGGCCTGGATTGCAATATACTTTCCTCTTAGAACTGCCTTTGCTGCATCCCACAGAAGTTGTGGCTTTGTGTTGTTGTTGTCATTAGTCTCCATATATTCTTTGATTTCTGTTTTGATTTGGTCGTTGACCCACTGATTAATTAGGAGAATGTTGTTAAGTCTCCATGTATTGTGAGCCTTTTTGATTTCTTTCTAAAATTTATTTCTAGTTTTATACCTTTGTGATCTGAGATGTTGGTTAGTAGAATTTCAATATTTTTTACTTTACTGAGGTTCTTTTTGTGGCCTAGTATGTGGTCTATTCTGGAAAATGTTCCATGTGCACTTGAGAAGAATGTGTATCCTGTTGCTTTTGGGTGTAGAGTTCTGTAGATGTCTGTTAGGTCCATCTGTTCTAGTGTGTTGTTCAGTGCCTCTGTGTCTTTATTTATTTTCTGTCTGGTTGATCTGTCCTTTGGACTGAGTGGTGTGCTGAAGTCACCTAAAATGAATGCATTGCTGTTTATTTCCTCCTTTAATTCTGTTAGTATTTGTTTCACATATTCCAGTGCCCCCGTGTTGGGAGCATATATATTTATAATGGTTATATCCTCTTGTTGGAATGACCCCTTTATCATTATGTAATGTCCTTCTTTATCTCTTGCTACTTTCTTCGTTTTGAAGTCTATTTTGTCTGATACAGGTAATGCAACACCTGCTTTTTTCTCCTTGTTGTTTGCATGAAATATATTTTTCTATACCTTCACTTTTAGTCTGTGCATATCTTTGGGTTTGAGGTGAGTCTCTTGTTAGCAGCATATATATGGGTCTTGCTTTTTTATCCACTCTGTTACTCTGTGTCTTTTGATTGGTGCATTCAGTCCATTTACATTTAGGGTGATTATTGATAGATATGTACTTATTGTCATTGCTGGCTTTAGATTCGTGGTTACCAAAAGTTCAAGGGTTGCTTCTTTACTATATAACACTCTAACTTAACTTTCTTGTTAAGTTATTGTAAACACTGTGTGATGTTTATTTCTCTCCCTTCTTATTCTTCCTTCTCCATTCTTTATTTACTAGTTGTTTAATTCTTTAACTTTAGTTAGTATTTGGATGGTCTGCTTTCTTTGCTATGATTTTATTTTCTCTGGTGACATCTTTTTAGCCTTAGGAGTGCTTCCCTCTAGAACAATTCCTTTAAGATGTCCTGTAGAGGTGGTTTATGGGAGGCTAATTCTCTCAGCTTTTGCTTGTCTGGAAATTGTTTAATCCCTCCATCATATTTAATTGATAATCGTACTGGATACAATATTCTTGGTTCGAGGCCCTTCTGTTTCATTATGTTAAATATATTATGCCATTCTCTTCTGGTCTGTAAGGTTTCTGTTGAGAAGTCTGATGATAGTCTGATGGGTTTTCCTTTGTAGGTGATCTTTTTTCTCTCTCTAGCTGCCTTTAATACTCTGTCCTTATCTTTGATCTTTGCCGTTTTAATTATTATTTGTCTTGGTGTTGTCTTCCTTGGGTCCCTTGTGTTGGGAGATCTGTGGGCTTCCGTGGACTGTGAGACTATTTCCTTCCCCAGCATGGGGAAGTTTTCAGCAATTATTTCCTCAAAGACACTTTCTATCCCCTTTTCTCTCTTCTTCCTCTGGTACTCCTATAATGCGAATATTGTTCTGTTTGGATTGGTTACACAGTTCTCTTAATATTCTTTCATTCCTAGAGATCCTTTTATCTCTCTCTGCCTCAGCTGCTCTGTATTCCTGTTCTCTGTTTTCTATTGCATTAACAGTCTCTTGCATCTCATCCAGTCTGCTGCTAAGCCTGTTGATGGCTTGTCTGATTTCTGCATAGTCTTTTCTCACTTCCCTCACTTCCTCCCTCAGCTCTTGAATATTTCTCTGTAGATCCATCAGCATAGTTATGACTTTTATTCTGAATTCTTTTTCAGGAAGATTATGCCTTTCCATCCCTTCAGGCTCCTTCTTTGGTGTTGTCTGCATGAGCTTTGTCTGTACCATATTCCTCTGTCTTTTCATGGCAATAGAAGTGGTCGCTGGCAGGTGCCATGTATGTCAGCTGGGCTCTTTAAGACTTAAAAAAAAAAAACCCAAAAAACAAAAACGAAAAAAAAAAATAGGAAGAGAAAGAAAAGAGAAAAAATGAAGGAAGAGAAAGAAAAGAGAAAAAAAGGAAGAAAGAAATGAAAGAAAAGGAAAAAAAGGGGAAAAAAAAGCCCACTGGGAGTAGATTTTGTATGGATGCTGTAGGTGGCGCTGTTGCTCCACTATTCCGCAGCCACGGCCGCGCCGTTCTGCTGGGCCGTTTGCAGCTCTGGGCGGGGCGGTAACGAATGGGAGGCTACTGTTCTTCAGTGCCGCTACTTTTCCCTAGTCGCCAGGCAAAAGGTCAGAAATTCCTCAGGACTCCGGGCCCACTGGGATTAATGTGCTGGGATGATCGTAAGACCGCTGAAAAAAGCACGTGTTTTTCTTTTGTCCCGGGAGCCAGCTGCACAGGCCTGGGCGCGTTCCCATCTCAAAACCTGCACCTTGTACCTCTCCAATCTCAGCTACACCACGCAATGTGTGTCAGTGCTCCCGGCGCAGATCACCAGGCTAGTTATTTCACAGGGTGTACTTCCCTCCTGGCTCTGAATCCTCTCCCACCAGTGCGCTGGGGTGGGGGAGTGTTCGGGTCCCGCTGGGACGCAGCTCCGTATCTTACCCACCTTGCGGGGTGGCGAGTTGTCTCAGGTGCAGATGCAGGCTGTGCGTTGTCCTGTGTATTCTGGTCTCTCTTTTAGGAGTAGTTGTATTGGCTGTATTTTCATAGATACATATGAGTTTGGGAGGAGATTTCCACTGCCCTTTTCATGCCGCCATCTTCCCAGAACTTTCCCACTTACTGCAATTTTTTAAGTGCCATCTCAAACTCTTCCACAGTTTAAGTGCGGCAGGGATGCATTCTCTTCTAGAAGCTTAGCTCTGCCAGGTATATTACATCATGCTCTTTTTCTAAAACTCAAGTAAATCTAACTTCAAATGGCAAGAAACTCAAGTTCAGTTATTTTGGGCCTTTCTTTCTTGCCACCGTAATCATGTGGTAAGTACCAGAGTTCTTAGACTACTGTAATGGTGGAAGGTCCTCTGTGCTTTAGACCATAGTTTTCATATTGATTGTCCAAGCTTCCATGATTCCTTGAAAGTGGGAAGCTCTGATGTGTTGGGAATGGGCGGGTACATTTGTAGAGCTGAGCATCCCGGAGCTTCAGTTCAGCCTTCACTGTGGTCCTCAGTGGGTCACAAGGCTATTTCTTTTCCCTTTGAGTACTTGTGGCGACCTGAGGACCCCACATGGAAATGAAATGATGTTTTTCTCTTCTCAGGAACCCACAATTCTCTATCATTTTCCCAAATGTGGAAAGCTCCCTCACTGTATTCTCTTGCTGACTTCCTCCTATTTCTCCAGGACCTACTTAGCATAATCTCCTCATTGGAGTTACCTTTTGGGAAGAAAAAAATAAGAAGTTCCCCTTGCCCTCATCAGGGTTATTCTACTTCCCAACCTGTAGCATAAGACAGTAGGTAAGGGCACACTAAGAACAGATTGCTTTTCTAGGGCAAAGGGAAAAGGGGGAAAAACACAGGAGAAAAACACAAATTAATACCCAAAGAGAGTAAAGGAAGATGGCAGAGTGGGGCAGCATGGTGAAAATGTCCTCCAACATACACACTGAGGAAGCAACTGCATCGAATACAACCACCCCTGAAAAGGACCAGAAGGCTGCAGAAACCATCTGTGTTTGTTGAAGAGAGAAGATCACATTGAGAAGGATAAAGGGGAAAAGATGTCATCGATCAGGACCCAAGTCCTTTCCCCATCCTAGCCCACAAGTGGGAGTCAGAGGAACTGAGTGGGTAGGGCATAAAAGTTCAGGAATCCCACACATCTGGCCCTGAATATCTGCTCTGGGAAGATGAGTCCACATTGTACTGGGCTTTGATGATTAAGGGGCTGGACATCAGGGAGAGTTGGAACACTGCGGGGGAGGGATGAGATTCCTGTTGTTTGTGGAGCGCCAGTGCATCTGTCAGTGCTGCTGAGACCCAAAACTAACATGAAGTTTGAAATATCTGTTAATTATGCAAAGGGTGAGGGTTGGAGGGAGCTCCTTCCAGAGAAGAAAAGGCAGGCAGATGACAATTTCTCAGCCCTCCTTCAGCCCAGCTGGCCAGACACTTGCAGGAGCCAGCTCTGAAATTCTCTAGCTGCCCCACTGGCTCAGTCTGACATTCCCCTGGGTAGTAGCTACCCCACCTGGCACACTCTGCTCAGCAGCAATCAGTCATTGCTGACTGACAAGCAGAGGGCAGCCCTGCCCATGGTGAATCCCAACAGGAGTGTCCAACATCACACAAAGGGCATGCAGTGGCAAGCAGTGGGGATCAGCTGGCATGCAGGCAGAAAGGAGGACCCTGCCCATGACCCATCAACACCAACACAGCTTAGCAACAACAGGGAACCAGGCCCTGGTGAGCAGAGGGTTTTGAGTTTCTGAGCACCACAGAATGCCCATTTCATAAAGCCACTACTTTCAAGACCAGGAGGCACAGATGATTTATCTAATACAAGGGAAGAAACACAGAGACCCAGACAAAATGAGAAGTCAGAGGAATATGTTCCAAGCAAAAGAACAAGATAAAATTGCAGAAAAAGGAGGGCTAAATGGAACAGAGATAAGCAATCGTCCTGATAAAAAATTCAAAGTAATGAGCATAAAGATGCTCACTGAAGTGAGAAAATAATTCAGGATCTCAGAGAATTTTAACAAAGTGATAGAAAATACAAAAAAGTCATTCAGAGCTGAAGAACACAATAACCAAAATGAAAAATACCATAGAGGGAATGAATAATAGGCATCAGAAGAAATGTATTGGCCTGATGGATGATAGAGAACTACAGAGTAACCTAGCTGAGGATCAGAGATAAAAGAATTTCTAAAAACGAGGAGATGCTAAGAAAGTGATCTGAAAACTCTAAACAAAATTTTGCATAATAGGGGTTCCAGAAGGAGAAGAGAGAAGAAAAGGGTAGAAAACCTATTTGCAGAAATAATAGCTGAAAACTTCCCCAGTATGGGAAAAGAAATAGATATCCAGGTCCTGGAAGTAAAGAGAGCCTCTAACAATATGAACTCTAGGAGGAAACCACTAATACACACAGTAATTAAAATGGCAAAGATTAGAGATAAAGAGAATATTAAAAGCAGCAAGAGAAAAGCAGTTACCTATAAAAGAAATTCCAAAAGCCTATCAGCAGATTTCTCTGCAGAAACTTTGAAGGCCATAAAAGCATGCCATGAAATATTTAAAGTGTTAAAAGGAAAATATCTACAACCAAGAATTATATACCAAGCCAGGCTATCATTCAGAATTGAAAGAGAGGTTAGAAGAATCCCAGGTAAATAAAGGTTAAAAGAATTCACCACCAATAAAGTGGCCATACAGGAGATGTTAAAGGGACTTGTGTAGGGGGACATATTTTTAGTCTAAATATTTTTCATCAGTGAAAAAAACTTGCAGTAAAGGTAATACACCAATCACTTATAAACCAGGTGTTAAGTTAAAAAAACAAAAGTAATAAAATTGACAATACACAAAATTAGTAAAGAATGCACAAAAGATGTAGATTATTACGTCATATATATAAACTGTGGAGGAGGAAAAAAAAGAAGTAGTATTTTCAGAATGTCTTCAAAATCAATTTAATATAGACTGTATGTGTTTAGGAAACTATATATGAACCTTATGGTAGCCACAAACCAAAAACCTATAATATATAAACAAAATAAAAAAGTAAAGAAAGGAATCCAAACATAACACCAAAGAAAAATATCAGATCACAAGATAAGAGTATAAGAAAGAAATAAAGGAAGGGAGAAGAACTACAAAACAGCCAGAAAAGAATGAATCAAATGGCAATAAATACATATCTATCAATAATTGCTGTCAATGTAAACAGACTAGACATAGGGTGACTGAATGGATAAAGAAGCAAGACCCAACTTTAGTTGCCTATAAGAGACTCATTTTAGACTTAAAGAAATACATAAACTGAAAGTGAATGGATGAAAAATGATATTTTATGCAAATAAAAGAGGGAAAAGAGCAGGACTAACAATACTTATGTCAGACAAATGAGACATCAAAACAAAGTGATGAGACCAAAAAGGACATTATATCATGATAAAGGAATCATCCCAACAAAAAAGGGAAAACGAAAACAATTGTATATGAATAGGTACCCAACACAGGAGCAATTAAATATGTAAAGATATGTTTATACATAAATATGTTAGTATTTGGCAAATACTAAAACACAAAGGGAGGAATAGCTAGCAGCACAATGATACTATGATATTTTTAACACTCATTTACATAAGTAGATAGCTCATTCATGAGAAAATAAAAAGGAAACAGTGGCATTTTATGACACATTAGACCAGATAGACAACAGATAGATACAAAGCATACCACCCAAAAGCAACAGAACACACATTCTTTTCAAGTACATGGAATGTTCTCCAGAACAGATCACATATTAGGACATATAAATATCTCAATAAATTTAAGAAGACTGAATTGCATCAAGCATCTTTTCAGATCAAAATGGTATGAAACTAGGAATTAATTACATGATGAAAACCAGGAAAACACAAACACATGGAAGCTAAAAAACATGCTTCTAAATACTCAATGGTTCAGTGAAGAAATCAAAGAAGAAAACAAACAATACATGAAGACAAATAAAAACAGGAACACATGGTTGAAAATATATGGAATGGACCAAAATTGGCTCTACGAGGGAAGAACATGGTAATACAGACCTACCTCAAGAAACAAGAACAAAACCAAATAAACAATTTAATTTCATAACGACAGGAATTAGAAAAAGAAGAACAAACTAAGCCAAACGTTAGTAGAAGGAGGGATAAAATAAAGATCAAGAGCATAAAAAAATTTAAAAGGGAATAAAAAAGCAATAGAAAGGTGTCAATGAAACTGAGAGCAGATTCTTTAAGAAAAACAAAATAGACAAATTTTAGCCAGACTTATTAAGAAAAAAAAAGGACACAAATAAATACAATCAGAAATGAAAGAGCAGAAGGTACAAATGTAACCACAGAAATTCAAAGAATTATAAGAGAATTCTATGAGAAATTACATGCCAATAAATTGGACAACTGAGAAGAAAGGTAAAAATGCCTAAAAATATAGAATCTTCCAATACTGACCTAGGAAGAAAGAGAATATCTGAATGGAATCATTGCCAGTAACAAAATTGAACTGGTAATGTAGAAACTCCCCCAAAACTAAATTCCAGACAATGATGACCCCACAAGGTGAATTTAACAGGCATTTAAAGAAGTGGAAATACCCACCTGCCTTAAAGTATTCCCAATTATAGAAGGAGAGGTAATATTTCCAAACTTATTCTATGGGCCAGCATCACTCTAATACCAAAAGCAAGACAATTAAAAAAGAAAATTACAGACCTATATCCCTGATGAACATAGACACAAAAATCCTCAACAAAATGTTAGCAAACTGAATTAGAAGATATGTTAAAACATTTGTCCATCACAGCCAACAGTGGTTTATTTCAGGGATGCAAGCATAGAATATTTGTAAATCAATCAATATGATACACTACATTAACAAAGGGAAGGATAAACCCATATGAATATCTAAGTAGATGTTGGAAATTTATTAGATAAAATTCAACATCCATTCATAATAAAAACTGTCAACAGAGTTGGTGTGGAGGGAACAAATCCTCACATAATAATGCCATATATGACAAATCCACAGCTAAGATGATACCCAATGGTGAAAAGTTAAGGTCTTTTCTCCACGATCAGGAACAAGACAAGTAAGACCACTCTCAACACATTTCTTCAACATAGTATTTGAAGTTCTAGCCATGGCACTCAGACAAGAAAATGAAATAAAAGGCATCCAATTTGCAAGGAATAAGTAAAACTCAGTATTTGATGATGACATGATATTATATATATATAGGAAACTACAAAGCTTCTACCAAAAACTATTAGAAGCAAGAACTGCATTCAGAAAACTTGCATGATAAAGTATCAATACACAAAAATCTGTTGCATTGCTACATACCGATTAATGAGCTGCCGGAAAGAGAAATCAAGACAATAATTCCACTTCCAATTGTATCAAAAAGAATATAACACTTAGGACTAAACCTAACCAAAGGGGTGGAAGACCTTTACTCTGAAAACTGTAAGAAACTCATAACGGAAGTTAAAGAAGACACAAATAAATGGAAAGCTAGCTCATGCTCATGGATAGAAAGAATTAATATTGTCAAATTGGCCATCTTTCCCAAAGCAGTTTACAGATGCAGTGCAGTCCCTATCCAAGTACCAATGAGACTTTTCAATGAATTAGACTTGATAGTGACGTAGGTTCTCATTTTTGAGACATTATAGCATAGGGAGGAAGAGCAGAGTCTTTCAAGTCAGACTGTCTCATTTTGTTTCCATCAGCTCTCTGAATTTGGGCAAAGTCACCAGTCAGGATGTCAGTTTCTTTGTGTGTGTGCTGATGGGGATAATAAATAAGCTAGCTCAGAGATTTTGGGAGGTGCAAAGTGCTCGCAGAAGTACCTTGTGAATAGGATTCAACAAGTCTTTTGATGAAAATATCTACTGGCTTACCTGTGTTATACATGTAACTCAGTAAAACACATTTAAAAATATTACAGATATTAGATCAGGAAAGAATAATGAATTAAATTTGTTTTATATGTTGTAGGGAAATGGAGTTCCCCTGGCCAGGATCCTCACCTGACGGCAACGTACTTGTCCACCGCGCTCGTGCCGCGGGGCCGCCTGACTCCTCATGGTTGCACTGGCACTGTGACCTCATGCGTGTTTACTGCACATGTGCAGCTTAGGTCACTGTTGGCAGATGGTCACGATTGTCTGTGTTGCTGTGTAAGGACCTGCAGCCAGGGCTCTACACCGATTGTGGATCGAAGACTTGCTACGTGCGGATTCAGCAGATGTTATCTCAGCCCTTGCTCACCTGCCACCATGAGAGTAAAGCTGGGTATGAATACCCGAGGCTTGCTGTTTTCCAGTCTCACCAAATCTAGTATGAAACTTCCAGGAGCTCCTTGCTACAATGTCTTCAATTAAAAATTTGAATTGTCCTGAGCTTTTGACTTCTCATACTGATTGAAAACACCACCATTACCATTTCCTCCAACAATACTAGTAATACATCTGCGTGCTTGAGTCTAAGTCAGGATCATGGATATATTTGAATGAATATGGGAATGTGTTATCGTCTTCTAATAAATGATATGTCTCATTGAGAAAAGTCAGACTGAGTGATGTTTTTTCCATATCAAGTACTGGATTTCATACCATTTCAAAATGTTAACATATATTTTAGGTATGAATCGTTTTGGAATATGCCTAGAGCAGAAATTTGGTGAATTTTAAATGTCCATTTTTGTTCCCATTTAATTTTCTCACCAAGAATAACTCATTATAAATATAAGGAAACAACAAAACCTGAAGAATAAGTCGATGGTCTATGGATTTTACATTCTCTTTCATAAACAAGCTTCCTGCAATTGAGCCATGGTTCTAAGAATAGTGTGAAAATACAGAAAAATATAAAGGGTCTAAAATGCCTAGTTATTTTAGTTATTTTTGATATGCTTATGGTCACTTCAAGTGTCTTTAAAAGTGTCTGGACTATCAAAACAAATTTGGCTTGTGTGTAAAGGATGAATTCAATTGTATACTGTGGTCTAGAGCAGATCCTGGAAAAGAGGAGAAAAGCATGTTCTAGCAGTAGTTACAGGAATGGAATTGGACTGCTTGTCTGATTTTCAAGGAGTGAGTATAAATTGTTCAGGTTAAATTTTATGTAAAATTAGGTTATCTACACATGAAAAGATTAACATACTACATTAAATAAGGATAATATGTTCATGGGAGGAAACATACGATTTTTTTTCCCCCTAATGGTTCAAGGTCATACCCTGTGTGTATGAGAAATAATTTCATTAATTTAGTCATTCAGAGCACCTCACTTTTGTACTTTTTAAAGTTATATCAATAATTGCTTTCAATGTAAATGGACTAGACATAGGGTGGCTGAATGGATAAAGAAGCAAGACCCATGGCCAGCGTGCCTAAAGCAATCTACAGATTCAATGCAATCCCTATCAAAATACCAAAACCATTCTTCAATGAACTAGAGCAAATAGTTCTAAAATTCATATGGAACCATAAACGACCCCAAATAGCCAAAGCAATCCTGAGAATGAAGAATAAAGCAGGGGGAATTATGCTCCCTGACTTCAAGCTTGATTACAAATCCACAATAATCAAGACAGTTTGGTACTGGTACAAGAACAGACCCATAGACCAGTGGAACAGACTAGAGAGCCCAGATATAAACCAAAGCATGTATGGTCAATTAATATATGATAAAGGACCCAGGGATACACAGTGGGGAAATGACAGCCTGTTCAACAGCTGGTGTTGGGAAAAGTGGACAGCTACATATAAGAGAAAGAAACTGGATTGTTGTCTAACCCCATACACAAAAGTAAACTCAAAGTGCATCAAAGACCTGAATGTAAGTCATGAAAACATAAAACTCTTAGAAAAAAACATAGGCAAAAATCTCTTGGACATAAACATGAGCAACTTCTTCATGACCATATTCTTTGTGTGTGTACTGATGGGGATAATAAATAATCTAGCTCAGAGATCTTGGGGAGTGCAAAGTGCTTACAAAAGGACCTTGTAGGTAGGATTCAGCAAATATTTTGATGAATGCATCCACAGGCCTACCAGTCATAAATATAAGTCAGTAAAACACATTTAAAAATATTACACATATTAGATCAAGAAAGAATAACAAATCAAATTTGTTTTAGGTGTAGGGAAATGGAGTCCCATGGCCAGGATGCTCGCCTGACCGCAGCCTACTTGTGCACTGCGCATGCGCTGTGCTGTCTCCTAACTCCTCAAGGTTCTGCCTACATTGTGACCTCATGCCTGTTTACTGAGCATGTGCATCTTGGGTAATTGTTGGCAGAGGGGCTTGAGTGTCTGTGTTGCTGTGTAGGGATCTCCAGCAGGTGCTCTATGCCGGCTGTGGATCACAGACTACCTGTGTGCCAATTCTTTGGATGTACTCTCAGCGCTTGATTGACCAGCTGCCACTAGACTAAAGCTAGGTATGATACCGGATCTATGCTGTTTTCCAGTCTCACTAAATCCAGTATGAAACTTCCAGGAGCTCCTGTGCTACAACGTCTTCTCAAGTTCATAATATGTGTTTAGGTAGCAAAATTATAAAATGTGAATTGTCCTGAGCTTTTGACTTCTCATACTGATTAAAAACACCACCACTACCGTGTCCTCCAACAATACTAGTAGGGCCTAAGTGCTTGGATCTAAGTCAGGGTCGTGGATATAGCTGAATGAATTCTGGAATGAGTTATCAACTTTTAATGAAGGACATGTCTAATTGAGAGAAGTAAGACCGAGTCATATTTTTTCCATATCAAGTACTGGATTTCATAGCATTTAAAAATGTTAACTTATATTTTAGGTATGAAACATATTTGGAACTTCCATAGATCTGAGATTTGATAGATTTTAAGCATCCATTTTTGTTCACATCTCATTTCATCACCAAGAATAACTCGTTATGTATAAAAGGAAACAACAAAACCTGAAGAATAATTACATGAACTCTTGATTTTATATTTGTTTACAAAAACAAGCTTCCTGAAAATGAACCATGGTTCTAAATACATAAGAAATCGTGTGAAAATACAGAGAAATATAAAGGGTTGAAATGCCTAGTTATTCTAGTTATTTTTGATAACCCTGTGGTCACATCAAGTGTCTTTAAAAGTATCTGCAAGTTCAAAACCAATTTGTCCTACATGTGGAAAGGATAAATTCAGTTGTATACCGAAGTCTAGAGTAGACGACCGAAAAGAGGGGAACAGCATGCTCTCGCGGTAGTTACAGGAATGGAATTGGATTGCTTGTCAAGTTTCTAAGGAGTAAGGATAAATTGTTCAGGTCAAATTTTATGTAAAAGTAGGTTATCTACAAATGAAAAGATTCATGTAATACATTAAATAAAGATAATATGTTCATAGGAGAAAACTTGGGATTTTTTATTCCCCCTAATATTTCAAGGAAATACTCTGCGAGTGTGGAGGAGAAATAATTTCATTAATTGAGACATTCACAGTACCTCACATTTATACTTTTATAGTTATATCAATAACTGCTTTCAATGTAAATGGACTAGATACAGTGTGGCTGAATTGATAAAGAAGGAAGAAACACCAACATGTCGCCTAAAGAGACTCATTTTAGACCTAAAGACATACATAAACTGAAAGTGAAGGGATGGAAAATGATTTTATGCAAATAAAAGAGAGAAAAGAGCAGGACTAACAATACTTATATCGGACAAATGAGACATCAAAACAAAGTGATGAGACCAAAAAGGACATTATGTCATGATAAAGGAATCAGTCCAACAAAAAAGGCTATAACAATTGTAAATGAATATGTGCATAACACAGGAGCACTTAAATATGTAAAGACATATTTATACATAAATATGTTGGTATTTGGCCAATACTAAAAGAACCAAAGGGAGCACAATAATACTATGAGATTATTAACACTCATTTACATCAATGGATAGATCATCCAGAGAGAAAACAAATAAGGAAACAGTGGCATTTTATGACACAGGAGACCAGATAGACTTAACAGATAAATACAGAATATTTGACCCCAAATCAGCAGAATACACATTCTTTTCAAGTACACATGGAATGTTCTCCAGAATAGATCACACGTTAGGACACAGAAGTGTCTCAATAAATTTTAGAATACAAAATGGTATGAAACTAGGAATTAATTACATGAAGAAAATCAGAGAAACACAAACACACAGAAGTAAACAATATGCTTCTAAATAATCAATGGTTCAATGAAGAAATCAAAGAAGAAAACAAACAACCCAAGAATAAAAATAAAAATAGCAACACAATGGTTCAAAATATATGGATTAGACCAAAAGTCTTTCTAGAAGGGAAGTATATCGCAATACAGGCCTACCTCAAGAAACAGGAACAATCGCAAATAAACAATTTAATTTCACAACAAATGGAAGTAGAAGAAGAAGAACAAACTAAGCTCAACATTAGTAGAAGGAGGGACATAATAAAGATCAAGAGTGGAAACAAATAAAATACAGAAAAAGAAAGTAGTAGAAGTCACTGAAACTGAAAGCTGATTCTTCAAGTAAAACAAGATAGGCAAATCCTTAGCCAAGTTTATCAAGAAAAAAGAGGACACAGATAAATAAATTCAGTTATGAAAGAGCAGAAGGTACAACTGACACCACAGAAATTCAAAGAATTATCAGAGAATTCTATGAGTAATTATGTGACAATAAATTGGACAACCGAGAAGAAATGTAAAAATTCCTAAAAATATACAATCTACCAATACTGACACAGGAAGAAAGAGAATGTCTGAATGGATTTATTGCCAGTAAGAAAATTGTACTGGTAATGGAGAAACACACAAAACGAAATTACAGGGCCTGTTGGCTGCACAGGTGAATTTTACAAGGCATTTAAAGAAGAGCTAATACCCACCTGTCTTAAAGTAGTCTCAATAATAGGAGAGGGAATATTTCCAAACTAATTCTATGAGGCCAGCACCACTCTAATAACAAAATCAAAGACAATGAAGGAAAAAAGAAAATTGCAGACCTGTATCTCTGATGTACATAGATGCAAAAATCCTCAAAAACATGTTAGGAAACTGAATTAGAAAATACAATAAAAAGTTTGTCCATCCCTGCCTATTGTGGTTTTTTTCAGGGATGCAGGCATAGTAAAATATTTGTAAATCAATCAATTCGATACACTACATTAACAAAGGGAAGTATAAAAACCATATGATCATCTTAGTAGATGCTTGAAAGGTATTTGATATTATTCAACACCATTCATAATAAATACTGTCAACAAAGTGGGTGTGGAGGGAACACATCTTCACATAATAAGGGACATATATGACAAATCCATAGCTAAGATGATCCCCAATGGTGAAAAGCTGAAGGCCTTTCCTCTATGATCAGGAAAAAATCAAGGAAGGCCACTCTCAACACATTTGTTCAACATAGTATTGGAAGTCCTAGCCATGGCACTCAGACAAGAAAATGAAATAAAAGGCATCCAAGTTGACAAGGAAGAATTAAATCTCAGTGTTTCATGATGACATGATAGTATATATAGGAAATTCTAAAGCCTCTAAAAAATACTATCAGAACTAAAACCTGGATTCAGCAAATTTGCAGGATGCAATATTAATACACAAAAATCGGTTGTATTGCTATATACCTATCAATGAACTGGCAGAGGAGAATTAAAGCAAATAATTCCATTTACAATTTCATCAAAAAGAATATAACACCTAAGACTAATTCTAACCAAAGGGGTGGATAACATGTACTCTGAAAAATATAAGACATTCATAATATGGAAATGAAAGAAGACACAAATAAATGGAAACCTAGCTCAAGCTCATGGATACAAAGAATTAATACTGCCAAATTGGCTTTCTTTCCCAAAGCATTTACAGATGCAGTGCAATCCCTCTCCAAATACCAATGAGACTTTTCAGTGAACTAGACTAGATAGGGCCATAGGTTCTCATTTTTGAGAGAGTATAGCATAGGGCGGAAGAGCATAGTCTTTCCAGTCAGACTGTCTCAGTTTGTTTCCATCAGCTCTTTGAATTTGGGCAAAGTCACCAGTCAGGATGTCAGTTTCTTTGTGTGTGTATGGATGGGGATAATAAATAAGCTAACTCAGAGGTATTGGGGAGTGCAAAGTGCTTGCAAAAGTACCTTGTGCATAGGATTCCACAAATCTTATGATGAATGTTTCTATTGGCCTACCAGTGATATATATATAAATCAGTAAGACACATTTAAAAATATTACCCACATATAGGATCAAGAAAGAATAATGAATCAAATTTTTTTAGACATTGTAGGGAAATGAGTTCCCATGGCCAGAATGCTTGTCTGACCACGACATACTTGCCCACTTTGCACGTGTCATGCTGTTTTCTGACAACTCACGGTTGTGCCTGCATTTTGACCTCAAGCCTGTTTACTGTGCACGTGCAGCTTGGGTAATTGTTGGCGGAGGGTCACGATTATCTGTGTTGCTGTGTAAGAACTTCCAGCCTGTTCTCTATGTGGATTGTGGATCACAGACTCTCTGCATGCACATACAGCAGGTTTAATCTTTGGGCTTGATTGGCCTGCACCACGAGAGTAAAGCTGGGTATGAGTACTGGAGCCTTGGTGTTTTCCAGTCTCACCAAATACAGTGTGCTACAATGTGTTCTCAAGTTCATAGTATGTGTTAAGGTAGCAAAATTTTAAAATTTGAATTGTCCTGTGCTTTTGACTTCTCATATTGATTAAAAACACCACCACTACCATGAACTCCAACAATACTCGTAATATATATAAGTGCTTGAGTCTAAGGCAGGGTCATGGATATAGTTCAATGAATTCTGGGAATGGGTTATCAACTTTTAATGAAGGATATGTCTAAACGAGAAAACTGAGACTGAATGATATTTTCTCCATATCAAGTACAGGATTTCATACCATTTAAAAATGTTAACTTATATTTTAGGTATGAAACATATTTTGGAATTTTCATAGAGCAGTGATTTGGTAGATTTTAAATGTCCATTTTTGTTCTCATCTCATTTCCTCATCAAGAATAACTCATTATAAATATAAGGAAAAAAACCCTGAAGAATAATTTAATGGTCTCTGGATTTTACATTTGTATTCACGAACAAGCTTCCTGAAAAAGAGCCATGGTTCTAAATACATAAGGGATATTGTTAAAATACAGAAAAATATAAAGGGTCTGAAATGCCTAGTTATTCTAGTTATTTTTGATATGCCTTTGGTCACATCAAGTGTCTTTAAAAGTATCTGGGCTATCAAAACCAAATTGGTTTACATGTGGAAAGTATGAATTCTTTTGTATCCTGAGGTCTAGAGCAGATAGTGGGTAAGAGGAGAACAGCATGCTCCTGGGGCAGTTACAGGAATGGAATTGAACTGCTTGTCTCATTTCCAAGGAGTAACTATAAATTGTTCAGGTCAAATTTTATGTAAAAGCAGGTTACCTACACATGAAAAGATTAACAAACTACATTATTTAGGATAATATGTTCATGGGAGAAAACTTGGGATTTTTTTATTCCCCATAATAGTTTAAGGTAATATTCTGTGAGACTGTATGAAAAATTATTTCATTAATTTAGCTATTCACAGCACCTCACATTTATATTTTTTAAAGTTATGACAATAATTACTTTCAAAGTACATAGACTAAACATAGGGTCGCTGAATCAATAAAGAAGCAATTCCCACCTTTATGTTGCCTGTAAGAGACTCATTTTAGACCTAAATACATATATAACCTGAAAGTGAAGGGAGGAAGACATTTTATGCAAATAAGAGTGAAAACAGCAGGAATAAGAATACTTATATCAGACAACATAGACATCAAAACAAAGTAACAAGACAATAAAGGAATCAGTCCAACAAAAAGTCTATAACAATTGTAAATAACTATGCATGCAACATAGAAGCACATAATATGTAAGATACATTTATACATAAATATGTTGGTATTTGGAAAATACTGAAAGAACCAAAGGGAGTGCAGTAATACTATGTGATTTTTAACACATATTTACATGAATGGATACATCATGCAGAGAGAAAATAAATAAGGAATCAGTGGCATTTTATTATTCACTAGACCAGAGAGACTTAACAGATAAATACAGTATATTCCACCTGAAAGCAGCAGAAAACACATTCTTTTCAAGTACACAGGGAATTTTCTACAGAATAGATCACATATTAGGACACATAAATGTCTCAGTAAATTTAAGAAGACTGAAATTGCATCAAACAGCTTTTCAGAGCAAAATGGTATCAAACTAGAAATTAATTACATGAAGAAAACCAGAAAAACACAAACACATTGAAGCTGAACAAAATGCTTCTAAATAATCAATGGTTCAAGGAAGAAATAAAAGAAGAAAACCAACAATACATGGATCCAAATAAAAACAGAAACACAATGGTCCAAAATATGTGGAATGAACTAAAAGTGAATCTATGAGGGAAGTACATAGATATACAGGCCTACCTCAAGAAACAACAATAATCCTCAAAACAATTTAATTTCACAATGAAAGGAACTAGAAAAAGAAGAACAAATTAAGCCCAATGTTAGTAGAAGTAGGGACATAATAAAGATCAAGAGCAGGAAAAAATAAAATAGAGAATAAGAATGCAGTAGAAAGAAGTCAGTGAAACTGAGATCTGATTCTTCAAGAAAAAATAGAAAATTCCTTAGCCAGACTTATCAAAAAAAAAAAAGAGGACAGAAATTAAATCAGAAATGAAAGAGCAAAAAGGTTCAAATGTCACCACAGAAATTCAAAGAATTATCAGAGAATTCTACTAGGAATTATATGCCAATAAGTTGGACAACCAGGAAGAAATGGAAAAGTTTCTAAAAAAATATAAGCATCCTATATTGATCCAGGAGGAAAGGGAATATCTGAATGGACTAATTGCCAGAAAGAAAATTGAACTGGTAATGGAGAAACTCCCTCAAAACGAAATTCCAGGGCCTGATTGCTCCACAGGTGAATTTTACCAGGCATATAAAAAGAGCTAATACTCAACTGTCTAAAAGTATTCCCAAAAATACAAGGTGAGGGAATATTTTCTAACTAATTCTATGAGGCCAGCATCATGCTAATACCAAAACCAAACACAGTAAGAAAAAGAAAATTACACAAAAATATCACTGATGAAAATAGATGCAAAAATCCTGAACAAAATGTTAGCCAACTGAATTAAAAAGTAGATTAAAATATTTGTCCATCATAGCCAATTGTGGCTTATTTCAGGGATGGAAGCATACTACAATATTTGTAAATCAATCAATATGATACACTACATTAACAAAGGAAAAGATATAAACCATATGATCATCTCAGTAGATGCTGTAAAGGTATTTGATATAATTCAACACCATTCATAATAAAAACTGACAACAAAGTGCTTGTGGAGGGAACATATATTCTCATAATAAGGGCCATATAGGACAAATACACAGCTAAGATGATCCCCAATGGTGAGAAGCTGAAGGCCTTTCCTCTGTGATCAGGAACAAGACAAGGAAGGCCACTCTCAACACGTTTGATCAACAGTATTGGAAGTCCTAACTGTGGCACTCAGAAAAGAAAATGAAATAAAAGGCATCCAAGTTGATAAGGAAGAAATAAAACTCAGTATTTGATGATGACATGATATTTTATATAGGAAAGTCTAAAGCCTCTACCAAAAAACTATTAGAATCAAACACTGGATTCAGAAAAGTTACATGATAAAATATCAATACAGAAAAATTTGTTGAATTGCTATATACCCACTAATGAACTGCCAGAGAGAGAAATCATGAAAATAATTCCATTCACAATTCCATCAAAAAATGTAAGACCATGGAATAAACCTAACCAAAAGGTTGGAACACCTGTTCTCTGAAATCTATAAGACACTCATTAAGGAAATTAAAGAAGACACAAATAAATGGCAAGCTAGCTCATGCTGGTGGACAGAAAGAATTAATGTTGTCAAATTTTTCATCTTTCCCAACGCAGTTTACCTATTTAGTGCACTCCCTATCCAAATACCAATCAGATTTTTCAAAGATCTAGTCTACATAGGGATATAGGTTCTCATTTCAGACAGTATAGTATGGGGAGGAAGAGCATAGTCTTTCAAGTCAGAGAGTCTCAGTTTGTTTCAATCAGCTCTCTGAATTTGGGCAAAGTCACTAGTCAGGATGTCAGTCTCTGTGTGTGTACTGATGGGTATAATAAATGAGATAGCTCAGAGATTTGGGGGAGTGCCAAGTGCTTGCAAAAATATCTTTTGCATGGGTTTCCACAAATCTTTTGATGAATATTTCTACTGCCCTACTAGTGTTATATATATAACTCAGTAAAACACATTTAAAAATATTACACATATTAGATCAAGAAAGAATAACAAATCAAATTTGTTTTAGACATTGTAGGGAAATGTAGTTCCCATGGCCAGGACGCTCACCTGAGCGCAGCCTACCGGCCCACCGTGGCACGCATGTGCTGTATCCTCAGTCCTCACGGTTGTGCCTGCCTTGTGACCTCATGCCTGTTTAGTGCACATGTGCAGCTTGGGTCATTGTTGGCAGAGGGTCACTGTGTTGCTGTGTAAGGACCCCCAGCTGGTGCTTTATGCCAATTTTGGATAGCAGACCCGCTGCATGTGAATTCAGAAGATGTAATCTCAGGGCTTGATCGACCTGCCATCATGAGAGTAAAGCTAGGTATGAATAGTGGGGCCTTGGTATTTTCCAGTCGCACCAAATCCAGTATGAATCTTAGAGGACCTCCTGAAGTACAATGTTTTCTCAAGTTCATAGTATGTGTTAAGGTAGCAAAATTTAAAAATTTGAATTGTCCTGAGCTTTTCACTTCTCATAGTGATTAAAAACACCACCACTACCATGTACTCCAACAATACCAGTATTATATCTAAGTGCTTGGATCTAAGTCAGGGTCATGCATATAGTTGAATGAATTCTGGGAATGAGTTATCAACTTTTATGGAAGGATATGTGTAATTGAGAAAAGTCAGACTATTTTTTCCATATCAAGTACTGGAATTCATACCAACTAAAAATGTTAACTTACATTTTAGGTATGAAGCATATTTTGGAATTTTCATAGGGCAGAGATTTGGTAGATTTTAAATGCCCATTTTTGTTCCCATCTCATTTCCTCACCAAGAATAAGTCATTATAAATATAAGGAGACAACAAAACATGAAGAGTAAGCTCATGGACTCTGGATTTTACTTTCATTTTCATAAACAAGCCTCCTGAAAATGACCTATGGTTCTAAATACATAAGGAATAGTGTGAAAATGCAGAAAAATATGAAGGGTCCGAAATGCCTAGTTCTTGTTATTTTTGATATCCCTTGGGTCAAATCACATGTGTTTAAAAGTATCTGGATTATCAAAACTAATTTGGTTTATGTGTGCAAAGGATAAATTCAAGTGTATAGTGATGTCTAGAGCAGAAATGGGAATAGAGCAGAAAAGCATGCTTCTGGGGTATTTACAAGAATGGAAGTGGATTGCTTGTCTGATTTCCAATGAGTAAGTATAAATTGTTCAAGTCAAGTTTTAGGTAAAAGTAGGTTATCTACACATGAAAAATTAGCATACTTTATTAAATACAGATAATATGTTCATGGGAGAAATCTTGGGATTTTTTCCCCCGAATAATTCAAGGTAATACTTTGTGAGAGTGTATGAGAAATAATTTCATTTATTTAGCAATTCACATTCCCTCACTTGTATACTTTTTAAAGTTGTATGATTAAATGCTTTCTATGTAAATGGAATAGACATAGGGTGGCTGGATGGATAAGGAAGCAAGACCCGCATTTATGTTGCCTGTAACAGACTCATGTTAGACCTAGTGACATATATATACTGAAAGTGAAGGGATGGAAGAAGATATTTTATGCAAATAAATGAAAGAAACAACAGGAATAAGAATACTTATATCAGACAAAATAGACATCAAAACAAAGTAATGAGACAAAAAAGGACATTATGTCATGATAAAGGAATCAGTCAAAGAAAAAGTTTATAACATTTGTAAATGAATATGCACGGAACACAGGAGCACTGAACTATGTAAAAGTATATTTATACATAAATATGTTAGTATTTGGCTAATACTAACAGAACCAAAGGGAGCAAAAGCTAGGAGCACAATAACACTATGAGGTTTTTAACACTCATTTACATCAATGTGTAGCTCATCCAGACAGAAAATAAATACAGAAACAGTGGAATTTAGTGACCCATTGGATGAGATAGATTTAGCAGATAGATACAGTATATTCCACCCAAAAGCAGAAGAATACACATTCTTTTCAAGGAGACATGGAATGTTCTCCAGAACAGATCACATATTAGGACACTAAAATGTCTCAATATATTTAAGAAGACTGAACTTGCATTAAGCATCTTTTCAGAGCAAAATGGTTTGAAACTAGAAATTAATTACATGAAGAAAACCAGAAAAAACCAAACACTTCAAAGCTAAACAACATGCTTCCAAATAATCAATGGTTCAAGGAAGAAATCAAAGAAGAAAACCAGCAATACATGGAGACAAAAAGAAAGAGAAACACAATGGTCCAAAATATATGGAATGAACCAAAAGTGGTTCTATGAGGGAAGTATGCAGAAATACAGTCCTACCTCAAGAAACAAGAATAATCCCCCCAAAACAATGTAATTTCACAATGAAAGGTACTAGAAAAAGAACAAATTAAGCCCAACGTTAGTAGAAGTAGGGACATAATACAGATCAAGAGCAGAAACAAATAGAGAATAAGAAAGCAATAGAAAGGAGTCAATCAAACTGAAATCTGATTCTTCAAGAAAAAATAATAGAAAAATCCTTAGCCAGACTTATCAAGAAAAAAAGAGGACACAAATAAATAAAATCAGAAATGAAAAAGCAGTAGGTTCAACTGTCACCACAGAAATTAACATAATTATCAGAGAATTCTATTAGAAATTATATGCCAATAAATTGGACAACCAAGAAAAAATGGGAAAATTCCCCCCAAAATATAATCATCCAATACTGACCCAGGAAGAAAGGGAATATCTGAATGGACTGATTGCCAGAAAGAAAATTGAACTGGGAATGGATATCCTTCCTCAAAACGAAATTCTAGGGCCTGATAGCTACAGAGGTGAATTTTACCAGGCATATATAAAGAGCTAATGCCCAACTGTCTTAAAGTAATCCCAATAATACAAGGTCAGGGAATATTTCCTAACAAATTCTATGAGCCCAGCATCACTCTAATACCAAAACCAAAGACAGTAAAAAAAAAAAAGAAAACTACAGATACATATAACTGATGAAAATAGATGGAAGAATCCTCAACAAAATGTTAGCTAACAGAATTAAAAAATAAATCAAAATATTTGTCCAACACAGCCAATTGTGGCTTATTTCGGGGATGCAAGCATACTACAATATTTGTAAATCACTCAATATGATACACTACATTAACAAAGGTAAGGATATAAACCATATGATCATCTAAATAGATGCTGGAAAGGTATTTGATATTATTCAACACCATTCATAATAAAAACTGTCAACAAAGTGCATGTGGAGGGAACATATCTTTTCATAATAAGGACCATATTGGACAAATCCATAGCTAAGATGATCCCCAGTGGTGAAAAGATGAAGGCCTTTCCTCTATGATCAGGAACAAGACAAGGAAGGCCACTCTCAACACGTTTGATCAACATAGTACTGGAAGTCCTAGCCATGCACTCAGACAAGCAAATGAAATAAAAGGTATCCAAGTTGATAAGGAAGAAGTTAAAGTCAGTATTTGATGATGACATGATATTTTATATAGGAAAGTCTAAAGCCTCTACCAAAAAACTATTAGAATCAAAAACTGGATTCAGAAAAGTTGCATGATAAAATATCAATACAGAAAAATATCTTGAATTGCTATATACTGAAAAATGAACTGCCAGAGAGCAAAATCAAGGAAATAATTCCATTTACAATTCTATCAAAAAATATAACACCATGGAATAAACCTAACCAAAAGTGTGGGAGACCTGTTCTCTGAAATCTATAAGACACTCATGACAGAAATTAAAGAAGACAAAAATAAATGGCAAACTAGCTCATGTTCGTGGACAGAAGGAATTAATATTGTCAAATTAGTCATCTTTCTCAAAGCAGTTTACATATTCACTGCACTCCCTATCCAAATACCAATCAGATTTTTCAAAGATCTAGACTAGATAGGGATATAGGTTCACATTTGGGACAGTATAGCATCAAGTGGAAGAGCATAGTCTTTCAAGTCAGACTGTCTCAGTTTGTTTTCATCAGCTCTCTGAATTTGGGCAAAGTCACCAGTCAGGATGTCAGTTTCTTTGTGTGTGTATGGATGGGGATAATAAATAAGATAGCTCAGAGATTTTGGGGAGTGCCAAGTGCTTGCAAAAGTACCTTTTGCATAGGATTCCACAAATCTTTTGGTGAATGCTTCTACCGGCCTACCAGTGTTATATATATAACTCAGTAAAACACATTTAAAAATATTACCCATACTAGATCAAGAAAGAATAACAAATCATATTTGTTTTAGACATTGTAGGGAAATGTAGTTCCCATGGCCAGGATGCTTGCCTGACCGCGGCCTACTTGCCCACCGCGGCAGGCGTGTGCTGTATCCTCAGTCCTCACAGTTGTGCCTGCCTTGTGACTGCATGACTGTTTACTGTGCATGTGCAGCTTGGGTCATTGTTGTCAGGGGGTCACGATTGTCCGTGTTGCTGTGTAAGGACCCCCAGCTGGTACTCTATGACATTTTTTGGATAGGAGACATGCTGCGTGCCAATTCAGAGGATGTAATCTCAGTGCTTGATCGACCTGCCGCCACAAGAGTAAAGCTAGGTATGAATAGTAGAGCCTTGGTATTTTCTAGTCACACCAAATGCAGTATGAATCTTCCAGGACTTCCTAAGCTACAACGTCTTGTCAAGCTCATAGTATGTGTTAAGGTAACAAAATTTTAAAATTTGAATTGTCCTGAGCTTTTGACTTCTCATACTGATTAAAAACACCACCACTACCATGTCCTCCAACAATACCAGTATTGTATCTAAGTCATGGATATAGTTGAATGAATATGGGAATGAATTATCAACTTTTAATGAAGGATATGTCTAATTGAGAAAAGTCAGACTGAGTGATATATTTTCCATATCAAGTACTGGATTTCATACCAATTAAAAATGTTAACTTACATTTTAGGTATGAAACATATTTTGGAATTTTCATAGATCAGAGATTTAGTAGATTTTAAACCTCCGTTTTTGTTCTCATCTCATTTCCTCACCAAGAATAAGTCATTATAAGGAAGCAATAAAACATGAAGAGAAAGCTCAAGGACTCTGGTTTTACTTTTGTTTTCATAAACAAGCATCCAGAAAATGAGCCATGATTCTAAATACATAAGGAATAGTGAGAAAATACAGAAAAATATGAAGGGTCTGAAATTACCTCCTAGTAATTTTTGATATCCCTCTGGTCTAAGCATGTGTGTTTATATATCTGGATTATCAAAACAAATTTGGCTTATGTGTACAAAGCATAAATTCAATTCTATACTGAGGTCTAGAGCAGATACTGGAAAAGAGCAGAAAAGCATGGTCCTGGGGTAGTTACAGGAATGGAAGTGGATTGCTTGTCTGATTTTCAACGAGTATGTATAAATTGTTCAAGGCAAATTTTATGTAAAAGTAGGTTATGTACACATGAAAATATTAACATACTTCATTAAATAAAGATAATATGTTCATGGGAGAAATCTTGGGATTCTTAGCCCCCCAAATAGTTCAGGGTAATACTCTGTGAGAGTGTATGAGAAATAATTTCATTTATTTAGCAATTCACATTACCTCACTTTTATACTTTTTAACGGTATAACAATAATTGCTTTCAACAATAGACATAGGGTGGCTGGATGGATAAGGAAGCAAGACCCACATTTATGTTGCCTGTAACAGACTCATTTAGACCTAAAGACATATATATACTGAAATTGAAGGAATGGAAAAAGATGTTTTATGCAAATAAATGAGAGAGAACAGCAGGACTAAGAATACTTATATCAGACAAAAGAACATCAAAACAAAGTAATGAGACAAAAAAGGACATTATGTCATGATAAAGGAATCAGTCTAACAAAAAGGCTATAACAATTGTAAATGAATATGCACCCAACACAGGAACACTGAACTATATAAAGGTATATTTATCCATAAATATGTTAATATTTGGCAAATACTAACAGAACTAAAGAGAGCAATAGCTAGCAGCACAATAATACCATGAGATTTTTAACACTCATTTACATCAATTCATAGATCATACAGAGGGGAAATAAATAAGGAGA
>JAQQAC010013566.1:6089046-6141341 GCA_029783875.1 Phataginus tricuspis | reverse complement strand
CACAATAGATCACATATTAGGACACAAAAATGTCTCAATAAATTTAAGAAGACTGAAATTCCATCAAGCTTCTTTTCAAAGCAAAATGGTATGAAATTGGAAATTAATTACAGGAAGAAAACCAGAAAAAAACAAACACTTTGAAGCTGAACAACATGCTTCTAAATAATCAATGGTGCAATGAGGAAATAAAACAAGAAAACCAGCAATACATGGAGACAAATAAAAACAGAAACAGAATGTTCCAAAATATATGGAATGAGCCAAAAATGGTCCTATGAGGGAAGTACATATAAATTCAGTGCTACCTCAAGAAACAAGAATAATCCCCCCAAAACAATGTGATTTCACAATGAAAGGTACTAGAAAAAGAACAAATTAAGCCCAATGTTAGTAGGAGTATGGACATAATAAAGATCAAGAGCAGAAACAAATAAAATAGAGAATAAGAAAGCAATAGAAAGGAGTCAATGAAAGTGAGATCTGATTCTTCAAGAAAAATAAAATAGAAAAATCCTTAGCCAGACTTATCAAGAAAAAAGAGGACACAAATATATAAAATCAGAAATGAAAGAGAAGCAGGTTCAACAGTCACCACAGAAATTAACATAATTATCAGATAATTCTATTAGAATTTATATGCCAATAAGTTGGACAACCAAGAAGAAATGGAAAAATTCCTAAGAAAATATAATCATCCAATACCAACCCAGGAAGAAGGGGAATATCTGAATGGACTGATTACCAGAAAGAAAATTGAACTGGGAATGTAGAAACTCCCTAAAACGAAATTCCAGGGCCTGATGGCTCCACAGGTGAATTTTACCAGGCATATAAATAGAGCTAATGCCCAACTGTCTTGAAGTATTCCCAATAATACAAGGTCAGGGAATATTTCCTAACAAATTCTACGAGCCCATCATAACTCTAATAGCAAAACCAAAGACAGGAAAAAAAAAGAAAATTACAGATACATATAACTGATGAAAATAGATGGAAAAATCCTTAACAAAATGTTAGCCAACTGTGTTAAAAAATTAACATATTTGTCCATCACAGCCAATTGTGGCTTATTTCGGGGATGCAAGCATACTACAATATTTGTAAATCACTCAATATGATACACTACAAGGGAAGGATATAAACCATATGATCATGTAAGTAGATGCTGGAAAGGTATTTGATATTATTCAACACCATTCATAATAAAAACTGTCAACAAAGTGTGTGTGGAGGGAACATATCTTCTCATAATAAGGGCCATATAGGACAAATCCACAGCTAAGATGATCACCAATGGTGAGAAGCTGAAGGCCTTTCCTCTATGATCAGGAACAAGACAAGGAAGGTGACTCTCAACACGTTTGATCAACATAGTATTGAAAGTCCTAGCCATGGCACTCAGACAACAAAACAAAATAAAAGGCATCCAAGTTGATAAGGAAGAAGTAAAAATAAGTATTTGATGATGACATGATATTATATATAGAAAACTCTAAAGACTCTCCCAAAAAACTATTAGAATCAAACCTGGATTCAGAAAATTTGCATAATAAAACATCAATACCCCAAAATCTGTTGCATTGCAATATACCGACTAATGAACTGCCAGAGAGAAATCAAGAAAATAATTCCATTTACAATTGCATGAAAAGAATATAACACATAGGAAAAAACCCAACCAAAAGGGGGAAGACCTGTTCTCTAAAATCTATAAGACACTCATGATGGAAATTAAAGAAGACTAAAAGAAATTGCAAGCTAGCTCATGCTCAGGTACAGAAGGAATTAATATTGTCATATTGGTCATGTTTCCCAAAGCAGTTTACATATTCAGTGCACTGACTATCCAAATACCAATCAGATTTCTCAAAGATCTAGACTCGATAGGGATATAGGTTCTCATTCGGGAGAGGATAGCATAGGGTGGAAGAGCATAGTTTTTCAAGTCAGACTGTCTCAGTTTGTTTCCATCAGCTCTCTGAATTTGGGCAAAGTCATCAGTCAGGATGTCAGTTTCTTTGTGTGTGTATGGATGGGGATAATAAATAAGCTGGCTCAGAGGTTGTGGGGAGTGCCAAGTCCTTGCAAAGTATCTTTTGCATAGGATTCCACAAATCTTTTGGTGAATGTTTCTACTGGCCTACCAGTGTTATATATATAACTCAGTAAAACACATTTAAAAATATTACCCATATTAGATCAAGAAAGAATAACAAATCAAATTTGTTTTAGACATTGTAGGGAAATGTAGTTCCCATGACCAGGATGATTGGTGACCACGGCCTACTTGCCCACCACGGCACACGCCATGCTGTATCCTCAATCTTCACGGTTGTGCCTGCATTGTGACCTCATGCCTGTTTACTGCACATGTGCAGCTTGGGTCATTGTTGTCAGGGGGTCACGATTGTCCGTGTTGCTGTGTAAGGACCCCCAGCTGGTACTCTATGACATTTTTGATAGCAGACACGCTGCATGCTGATTCAGCAGATGTAATCTCAGTGCTTGATCGACCTGGCACCACGAGAGTAAAGCTAGGTATGAATAGTGGGGCCTTGGTATTTTGTAGTCACACAAAATCCAGTATGAATCTTAGAGGACCTCCTGAAGTACATCTTCTCAAGTTCATAGTATGTGTTAAGGTAGCAAAATTTTAAAATTTGAATTGTCCTGAGCTTTTTACTTCTTATACTGATTAAAAACACCACCACTACCATGTCCTCCAACAATACTAGTATTATATCTAAGCGCTTGGATCTAAGTCAGGGTCATGGTATAGTTGAATAAATTCTGCTAATGAGTTGTCAACTTTTATTGAAGGGTATGTCTAATTGAGAAAAGTCAGACTGAGTGATTTTTTTTCATATCAAGTACTGGATTTCATACCAATTAAAAATATTAACTTACGTTTTACGTATGAAACATGTTTTGGAATTTTCATTGGACATAGTTTTGGAAGATTTTAAACCTCCGTTTTTGTTCCCATCTCATTTCCCCACCAAGAATAAGTCATTATAAATATAAGGAAACAACAAAACATGAAGAGTAAGCTCATGGGCTCTGGATTTTACTTTCATTTTCATAAAGAAGCATCCTGAAAGTGAGCCATGCTTCTAAATGCATAAGGAATAGTGCAAAAATACAGAAAAAATGAAGGTTCTGAAATGCCTAGTCCTTTTAGTTATTTTTGATATCCTTCGGGTCAAATAATGTGTGTTAAAAAGTATTTGGATTATCAAAACTAATTTGGCTTATGTGCGGAAAGGATAAATTCAGTTGTATACTGAATTCTAGAGTCGATACTAGAAAAGAGGAGTAAAGCATACTCTAGCAGTATTTATAGGAATGGAGCTGGATTGCTTGTCTGATTTTCAAGGAGTAAGTATAAATTGTTCATGTAAAATTTCATGGAAAATTAGGTTATTTACAAATGAAAAGATTAACATACTACATTAAATAAGGGTAATATGTTCATGCGAGAAAACTTGGAATTTTTTTATTCCTCCTAATGGTTCAAAGTAATACACTGTGATTCTGTATGAAAAATTATTTCATTAATTTAGCCATTCACATTTTAGACCTAAAGACATACATAAACTGAAAGTGAAGGAATGGAGAAAGATTTTATCCAAATAAAACAGAGAAAACAGCAGGATAAACAATACTTATATCAGAAAAAAATAGACATCAAAACAAAGAAAGAAGAGAAAAAAGTACATTATGTCATGATAAAGGAATAAGTCCAAAAAAAGGCTATAACAATTGTAAATTAATTTGCACCCAACACAGGAGCAATGAAATATGTAAAGATTTTTTTATACATAATAAGTTGGCATTGGCAAATACTAACAGAACCAAAGGGAGCAATAACTAGCAGCACAACAATACTAGGAGATTTTTAACACTCATTTACATCAGTGGATAGATCATCCAGAGAGAAAATAAATATGGAAACAGTGGTATTTTATGACACATTAGATGAAATAGACTTAGCAGATAGATACAGAATATTCCACCCAAAAGCAGAAGAATACACATTATCTTCAAGTACACATGGAAAGTTTTCCAGAAGAGATCACATATTAGGATACAAAATGCCTCAATACATTTAAGAATACTGAAATTGCATCAAGCATCTTTTCAGATCAAAATGGTATGAAACCAGGAATTATTTACAGGAAGAAAACCAGAAAAATCAGTACAACATGGAAGTTAAGCAACATGCTTCTAAATAATCCATGGTTCAATGAAGAAATCAAAGAAGAAAACAAATACATGAAGAGAAATAAAAACAGAAACACAATAGTTCAAAATGTATGGAATGGACCAATAGTGGTTCTACAATGGAAGCACATGGCAATACAGCCCTACCTCAAGAAAGAAGAAAAATCACGAATAGACAATTTAATTTCACAATGAAAGGAACTAGAAAAATAGGAACAAAGTTAACCTAACATTAGTAGGAGGGAAATAATAAAGGACACGAGCAGAAACAAATAAAATAGAGAATAAAAAAAGCAAAAGAAAGTAGTCAATGAACCTGAGAGCTGATTCTTCAAGGAAATCAAAATAGAAAAATACTTAGCCAGATTTATCAAGATGAAAAGAGGACACAAAAAAATAAAATCAGAAATTAAAGAATAGAAGGTATAACTGACACCACAGAAATTCAAAGAATTATCAGAGAATTCTATGAGAAACTATATGTCAATAAATCAACAACTGAGAAGAAATGTAAAAATTACTAAAAGTATACAATCTTCCAATACTTACCCAGGAAGAAAGAGAATATCTGTATGGACTGATTGCCAGTAAGAAAATTGAGCTGGTAATGGAGAAACTCCCCCAAAACTAATTTCCAGGGCCTGATGGCTCCACAGTTGAATTTTACTAGGCATATAAAGAAGACCTAATACCCACCTGTCTTGAAGTATACCCAATAATAGAAGGTGAGGGAATATTTCCTAACTAATTCTATGAGGCCAACATCACTCTAATACCAAAACCAAAGAATATAAATAAAAAAGAAAATTATAGACCTATATCCCTGATGAACATAGAAGCAAAAATCCTCAGTGAAATATTAGCAAGCTGACTGAGAAAATACATTAAAATATTTGTCCATCACAGCCAATTGTGGTTTATTTCAGGGATGCAAGCAGAGTCCAGTTTTTTAAAACCAATCAATATCATACACTACATTAACAAAGAGAATGATAAAAACCATATGATCATCTCAGTAGATGCTGGAAAGGTATTTCATAAAATTCAACATCCATTCATAAAAAACAACTGTCAACAAAGTGGGTGTGGATGGAACATATCTTCACATAATAAGGACCACATATGACAAATCCACAGCTAAGATGGTACCCAATGGTGAAAAGCTGAAGGCCTTTCCTCTATGATCAAGAACAAGACCAAGATGGCCTCTCTCAACACGATTGTTCAATGTAGTATAGGAAGTCATAGCCATGGCACTCACACAAGAAAATGAAAGCAAAGGCATTTTTATTTCAAGGAAGTAGTAAAACTCAATATTTGATGATGTCAGCAAAGGCATTTTTATTTCAAGGAAGTAGTAAAACTCAGTATTTGATGATGACATGACATTATATATAGGAACTGTAAAGCCTGTACCGCAAAACTATTAGAACCAAAAACTGGATTCAGCAAAGTTGCAAGATACAATATCAAAAAACAAAAATCTGGTGCATTGCTATATACCAATCAATGAACTGGCTGAATGAGAAGTCAAGCAAATAACTCCATTTACAATTGCCTCAGAAAGAATATAACACCTTGGACTAAACCTAACAAAAGTGGTGGAAGATGTGTACTCTGAAAACTACAAGACATTCATGACGGAAATTAAAGAAGACACAGATAAATGGAAAGCTAGCTCATGCTCATAGAATTAACATTGCCAGTTTGGCCATCACTCCCAAAGCAGTTTGCAGATGCAGTGCAGTCCCCATCCAAATACCAATGAGATTTTCCAATGAACTAGACTAGAGAGGGACATAGGTTCTCATTTTGAGACAGGATAGCAAAGGGCAGAAGAGCACAGTCTTTCCAGTCACACTGTCTCAGTTTGTTTCCATCAGCTCTCTGAATTTGGGCAAAGTCACCAGTCAGGATGTCAGTTTCTTTGTGTTTGTACTGATTGGGATAATAAATAAACTAGCTCAGAGGTTTTGGGCAGTGCAAAGTGCTTGCAAAAGTACCTTGTGCATGGGGTTCCACAAATCTTTTGATGAATGTTTCTACTGGACTACCAGTGTATATATATATAACAGTAAAACACATTTAAAAATATTACCCATATTAGATCAAGAAAGAAAAACGAATCAAATTTGTTTTAGACATTGTAGGGAAATGGATTTCCCATGGCCAGGATCCTGACGTTACCATGACCTAATGTGAGAGCAAGAGAAACTCCATTTTAAAAAGGCCATCTTAAGAAAAAAGCCAGTTACTGGATAAACCACCCATTGTTTGTTCCAGTTACCCTCACCCCAGATAGTTCTCTAGCAATGACCTCAAGGTCCATACACTCAAGGTCCAGGCTCTCCTGTCCCTGAAAGATAAAATACCTTACATCAGCCAGCAGCTGGGCACCAGCCAGACTTAACCCATGGTCCCCCTCTCCCTGCACCTTGTAATGCATAAAAACCTAGCCTACCCTGGGCTCGGGGCTCTCACTTTGGAACCGCTGCGTCGGTGACAGGTGTGAGCCCAAGCTCGAGCTTGAAATAAATGACCCTTTTGTGTTTGCATCGGAATCGGCTCCTTTGTGGTCTCTTGGGGACTCGCGACTCTGGCACAACACTACTTGCCCAACGTACCCGTGCAGAGCTCTCTCCTGACTCCTGACGGTTGCGCCTGCATTATGACCTCATGCCTTCTAACTGCGCATGTGCAGCTTGGGTAATTGTTGGCAAAGAGTCACGATTGTCTGTGCTGCTGTGTAAGGACCTCCAGCCGGTCCTCTATGCTGATTGTGGGTCGCAGACGCGCTTCGTGCGGATTCAGCAGATATAATCTCAGCGCTTGATCGACCTGCCACCAGGATAGTAAAGCTGAGTATGAATACCTGAGCCTTGCTGTTTTCCAATCTCACCAAATCCAGTATGAAACTTCCAGGAACCCCTGTGCTGCAACGTCATTTCTTCTCAACTTCATAGTATGTGTTAAGGTAGTAAAATTTTAAAATTTGGATTGTCCTGAGCTTTGGAGATCTACTTTTTAAAAACACCACCACTACTATGTCCTCCAACAATACAAGTAGTAGATCTAAGCGTTTGGATTTAAGTCAGGATCATGGATAATGTTGAATGGATTCTGGGAATGAGTTGTCGACTTTTAATGAAGAACAAATAAAATAGAGAATAAAAAAGCAACAGAAAGAAGTCAATGAACCTGAGAGCTGATTCTTCAAGGAAATCAAAATAGACAAATCCTTAGCCAGATATATCAAGACGAAAAAAGGACACACACACAAAAAAAACAGAAATTAAAGAGTAGAAGGTGTAACTGACACCACAGAAATTCAAAGAATTATCAGAGAATTCTATGAGAAAGTATATGTCAATAAATCTAATTGGGAAAAGACAGACTGAGTGATATTTTTTCCATATCAAGTACTGGATTTCATACAATTTAAAAGGTTAACTTATATTTTACCTATGAAACATATTTTGGAATTTTCAAAAAGCAGAAATTTGGTATATTTTAAAACATCAAATTTTAAATCCCCATCTCATTTCTTCAACACGAATAAGTCATTATAAATATAAGGAAACAACAAACCCTGAAGACTAAGTTCATAGACTCTGTATTTTACACTCATTTTCACAAACAAGCTTCCTGAAAATGAGCCATGGTTTTATTTATTTATTTATTATTATTATTTTTTACAATTTATTTTGGTATCATTAACCTACAATTACATGAGCAATATTGTGGTGATTAAACTACCCCCTTCATCAGGTCTCCCTCACCAACCCTATTACAGTCACTGTCCATCAGTGTAGTGAGATGAGAATCACTACTTGTCTTCTCTGAGTTGTACAGTCTTCCCCGTGCCCCCCCACCTTATGTCTGCTAATCGTAATGCCCCTTGAGCCATGGTTTTAAATACATAAGGAATAGTGTGAAAATACGGAAAAATATAAAGGGTATGAAATGCTTCGTTATTCTAGTTATATTTGATATCACTCTGCTCACATCAAGTGTCTTTAAAAATATCTGGACTATCCCAACCAATTTTTCTTATGTGTGGAAAGGATAAATTTAATTTTATACTGAGTTCTAGAGCAGATACTAGAAAAGAGGAGAAAAGCATGCTCTAGCAGTAGTTACAGGAATGGAGTTGGATTGCTTGTCTTATTTCCAAGGAGTAAGTATAAATTTTTCATATCAAATTTCATGTACAATTAGGTTATCTACAAATGAAAAGATTAACATAATACATTAAATAAAGGTAATATGTTCATGGGAGAAAACTTGGAATTTTTTTATTCCCCCTAATAGTTCAAAGTAATACTCTGTGATTCTGTACAAAAAATTATTTCATTAATGTACCCATTCACGGCATCTCTCTTTATACTTTTTAAGGTTATATCAATAATCACTTTCAATTTATATGGATGAGACATAGGGTGGCTGTATTGATAAAGATGAAAGACCCACATTTATGTTGCCTACAAGAGACTCATTTTAGACCTAAAGACATACATAAACTGAAAGAGAAGGGATGGAAAAAGATATTTTATGCACATAAAAGAGAGAAAATAGCAGGACTAACAATGCTTATATTAGACAAATGAGACATCAAAACAAAGTGATGGGACCAAAAGGACATTATGTCATGATAATGGAATCAGTACAATAAGAAGGTGAAAACAGTTGTAAATGAATATGCACCAAGCACAGGAGCACTTTAATAGGTAAAGATATGTTTATACATAAAGATGTTAGTATTTGGCAAATACTAACAGCACCAGGGAGGAATAGGTAGCAGCACAATCATACTATGAGATTTTTAACACTCATTTACATCAATGGATAGATCACACAGAGAGAAAGTAAATAAGAAAACTGTGGCATTTTATGACACATTAGACCAGATAGACTTAACAGATAGATACAGAACATTGCACCAGAAGGCAACAGAATACACATTCTTTTCAAGAACACAGGGAATGTTCTGCAGAATAGATCATGTATTAAGAAACAAAAATGTCTCAATAAATTTAAGAAGACTGATATTTCAACAAGCAACTTTCGGATTAAAATGGTATGAAACTGTTAATTACATGAAGAAAACTAGAAAAAACACCACATGGAAGAAAACAACATGCTTCTAAATACTCAATGGTTCAATGAAGTAATCAAAGAAGAAAACAAACAATACTTGAAGACAAATCAAAGCAGAAACACAATGGTTCAAAATATATGGAATAGACCTAAAGTGGTTCTATGAGGGAAGTACATGGCAATTCAGGCCTATCTCAAGAAACAAGAAAAATCCCAAATAAAAAATTTAATTTCACAATGAAAGGAACTAGAAAAAGACAACAAACTTATCCCAAGGTTAGGAGAAGGAGGGATATAATAAAGATGAAGTGCAGAAAAAATTAGAAAATAAGAAAGCAATAGAAAGAAGTCAATGAAACTGAGATGATTCTTCAACAAAAACAAAATATACAAATCCTTAGACAGACTTATTAAGAACAAAAGAGGACACAAATAACTTAAATCAGAAATGGAAGAGCAGAAGGTACAAATAACACCACAGGATTTCAAAGAATTATCAGAATTCTATGAGAAATTATATGCAAAAAATTGGACAACTGAGAAGAAATGTAAACTTCCTAAAAATATATAATCTTCCAATACTGACCCAGGAAGAAAGAGAATATCTGAATGGACTGATTGCCAGTAACAAAATTGAACTGGTAATGGAGAAACTCCCTCAAAATTAAATCCAGGCCATGATGGCTCCACAGGTGAATTTTATCAGGCATTTAAAGAGAAGCCAATACCCACATGTCTTAATAGAAAATACGTTAAGGAGTTTGTCCATCACAGCCAACTGTGTTTTATTTCAGGTATGGAAGCATAATACAATATTTTGTATCAATCAATATGATACACTACATTAAAGGGAAGGATAAAAACCATATGATCATCTCAGTAGATGTTGGAAAAGTATTAGATAAAATTCAACATCCATTCCTAATAAAAACTGTCAATATGTCGGTGTGGAGGGAACATATCTTCACATAATAGGGCCATATAAAAGAAATCCACAGCTAAGATGATACCCAATTGTGAAATGTTGAAAGCCTTTCTTCCATGATCAGGAACAAGACAAGGACGGCCACTCTCAACAGATTTGTTCAACATAGTATTGGAAGTTCTAGCCATGGCACTCAGACAAGAAAATGAAATGAACGGCATCCAAATTGATAAAGAAGAAGTTAAATAACATTCCATTCCATTCCACAACACTCCATTCCATTCCATAATATCCTATTACATTCTATTGCACAACATTCCATTCCTTTCCATAACATTCCATTCCATTCCACAACATTCCATTCCATTCCATAATATAATATTACATTCTACTGCATAACATTCCTTTCAATTCCATATCATTCTAGGCCATTCTATTACTTAAAATTCTATTCCATATGTTTACATTCCATTCTATTCCCAATATTCCATTCCACACCATAACATTCCATTCCATTAAATAACTTTCAATTCTATTTCAAAACATTCTATTACATTCTATTGAATAATATTACTCTCTATTCAACAACATTCCACTCCATTTCATAACATTTTATTCCTTTCCATAACACTTTATCCCATTATAACCCATAATATTCATTCCATTGTATTCCCCAACGTTCCATTCCATTCCATTCCATTCCAATCTATAAATTTATATTCCATTAAATTACATTCCAATATACTCCAAAGCATTATATTACATTCTATTGCATAGCATTGCATTCCATTAAACCACATTCCATTCCATTCCATTACAAAACATTCTGGCACATTCTATTACATAACATTCCATACCATTCGTTAACATTCCATTCTTTCCTACAACATTCCATTCCTTTTCACAACATTCCATTCCATTTAATAACATTCCATGCTATTACAAACATTCTATTACATTCCATTGAATAATATTCCTTTCTTTTCTATAACATTCAATTCCATTCCACAATGTTCCATTCCATTCCATAACACTCTATTCCATAACTTTCCATTCCATTCATTAAAATTCAGTTCTATTCCCCAACATTCCACTTCATACCATAACATTCCATTCCATTCCAAACATTCTATTATACCGTGTTGTTCAACATTGCATTCCATTCCATATTTCATTACATTCCACACCATTCCAATCCATTCTATAACATTCCTTTCAATTCCACAACAATCCATTCCATTCCATAACATTCTATCCCATTCTACTCCATAACACTCAATTCCATTCGTTAAAATTATTTTCTATTCCCCAACTCTATTTCATACCATAACATTCCATTTGATTAGATAACATTCCATTCCATTCCAAACATTCTATTACATTCTATTGCATAACATACATTTCCAGTCCACAACATTGCATTCCAATCCACAACATTCCATTACATTATGTAACATTCCATTCCATTACATAATATTCTATCACATTCTATTCCATAACATTCCATTCAATTCTTTAAAATTCCATTATACTTCCCAACATTCCACTCCATTCCTTAAGATTGCATTAAATTAGTAACATTCCATTCCATTCCAAAATATTCTATTACATTCTTTTCCATAACACTCCATTCAATTCCATAACATTCCATTGCATTACAAAATATTCCACTCCATTCCATTCCATTCTATAACATTCTAGTATATTCCATTGCATAACATTCCATTACCCTCCATAACATTCTATCATATTTTTCGATAATATTCCCTTTCATTCATTAAAACTCCATTCTATTACCCAAATACCATTCAATTCCTTAACATTCCATTCCATTCCATTCCATAACATTCTATTAAATTCTATAGCATAACATTCCATTTCTTTCCATAACATTTTGTCCCAATCTATTCCATATTATTACATTCTTTTCATTATCATCCCATTCTATTCCCCAATATACCATTCCATTCCATAACTACACATCCCCTTAAATAACATTTCATTCCATTCCAAAACATTGTGTTGCTTTCTATTGTGTATCATTCTACTTCATTCCATAATATTCGATTCCATTCAACATTCCATTGCATTCCATAACATTACGTTACATTCTATCGCATTCCGTTTCATAACATTCCATTCAGTTCCACAACATTCTAGCACATTCTATTCCATAACATCCCATTACATTCGTTAACATTCCATTCTAGTCCCCAACATTCCATTACATTCCATAATACTGCATTTGTTAAATAACATTACATTACATTCCAAAACATTCTATTGCATAACATTCCATTCCATTTCACAAAATTCCATTCTATGCCCCAATATGCCATTCCATTCCATAACATTCCATTCTATTAAACAACATTCCATTCGTTCCAAAACATTCTATTACATTTTATTTCATTACATACCACTCCATTCCATAACATTCCTTTCATTTCCTCAACATTCCATTCTGAAACATTCAATTCCATTCCATAATATTCTATCCCATTCTTTACCATAATATTCCATTCCATACATTAAAAATCAGTTCTATTGCATAACATTGCATTCCATTCCATAACATTCCATTACATTCCACAAAATTCCATATTATATTACTTTCTACAGCATAACATTCCATTACATTCCATGAAATTCTACCTAAATTATTCCATAATATTCCATTCCATTCATTAACAATCCATTCTATTCACCAACATTCCATTAACTTCAGTAACATTCCACTCCATTCAATAACAATCTATAACATTGTATTTCACTACATTCCGTTCCATTCCACAACATTCTTACACATTCTATTCCATAACATACCCTTACATTGGTTAACATTCCATTCTAATCCCCCACGTATCAATACAGTCCATAATACTGCATTCTGGTAAATAACATTCAATTCCATTCCAAAACACTCTTTCACATTCTATTGCAAAACATTCTATTCCATTTCATATTCCATTCCATTCCAAACATTGTTTTACATTCTATTACATAAAATTCCATTCCATATGTTAATTCCATTCTACTCTGCACATTCAACTCCATTCCATAACATTCCATTTCATTAAATAACATTCTACTCTATTCCAAAACATTCTATTACATTCTATTGAATAATACTCCTTTCTATTCAACAACATTCCATTCCACTTCATAATATTCTCTTACATTTTATTGCATTGCATTGCATTCCATTCCATTCTACTCCATTTCATAACATTCTATTATATTCTTTTATTTATTTATTTATTTATTTTACAATTTATTTTATTTTAGTATCATTAACCTACAATTACATGAGCAATATTGTGATGATTAAAATACCCCCTTCATCAGGTCCCCCCCACTAACCCTATTACATAACATTCCATTTCTTTCTATAACATTTTATGACATTATAATTCATAATATTCATTCCATTTGTTATTGGTCCATTGTATTCCCCAACGTTCCATTCCAAGCCATATCATTGCATTCCATAACAATTCATTCCATTACATAAAATTCCATTCCATTAAATAACATTCCATTCCATTCCAAAATATTCTATTACATTCTATTCCATAACGTTGCATTCTATTTAAAAACACTCCATTCCATTGCACAAAATTCCATTCCATCACATAACATCCTGGCCCATTCTTTTGCATAAGATTCATTAACATTCCATTCTTTCCCACAACATTCCATTCCATGTAATAACATTCCATTCTATTCCACACCATTCAATTCCATTCAATATCATTCCAGGCCATTCTATTACACAAAATTATATTCAATACGTTAAGATTCCATTCTATTCCCCAACATTCCATTCCATTCCGTAACATTCCATTCCATTAAATAACATTCCATTCTATTCCAAAATATTCTATTGAATAATATTCTTTTCTATTCAACAATATTCCATTACATTCCATAATTTTCTATTACATTCTATTGCATAACATTCCATTACACTCCATTTTATATTCTGTTGCACAACATTCCATTCCATTCCACAACATTCCATTCCATAACATTCCATTACATTACATAACATTGCATTGCATTTCAAAATGTGCTACTATGTTCCAGTGTATAAAATTCTATTCCATTCCACAAAATAACATTCTAAGACATTCTATTGTATAACATCCAATTCCATTCCATTTTATATAATTCTTTATATCCTATTGCATAACATTCCTTTCCATTCCATAACATTTTATCCCGTTATAATCCATAACATTCGTTCCATTCATTAATATTCCATTCTATCTGCAACGTTTTATTCCATTCCATAACATTCTATCCCATTCAATTCCATAACATTTCATTCCATATGCTAAAATTCCATTCTAATACCCAATATTTCACTCCAATCCATTAAATAACAATCCATTCCATTCCAAAGTATTCTATTACATTCTCTTGTATAATATTCCATTCAATTTCATAACATTCCATTTCATTCCATAACATTGCATTACATTCTATTGAATAACATTCCATTACCTTCCATAACTTTCAACCCAATTTATTCCATAATATTCCCTTCCATTCGTTAACATTCCATTCTATTCCCCAACATTCCATTAACTTCAATAACATTCCACTCTATTCCATAACAATCTATCACATTCTATTTCATTCCATTACATTTGTTAATGTTCCATTCTAATCCTCTACATTTCATTCCATTTCATACTATTGCATTCAGTTAAATAACATTCCATTTAATTATAAAACATTCTTTTACATTGTATTGCATAACACTGTATTCCATCTCACATTCCATTCAATTCCCAAACATTCCATTCCTTTAAATAACATTCTATTTTATTCCAAAATATTCTATTACATTCTATTGAATAGTATTCCTTTCTACTTAACAAAATTCCATTCCATTTGATAACATTCTATTACATTCTATTGCATAACATTTCATTCCATTCCATTCCACTCCATTTCATAACATTCTATTATATTCTAATACAAAACATTCCATAACATTTTATATCATTATAATCCATAATATTCTTTCCATTCATTAATATTCCATTGTATACCTCAACGTTCCATTCTGTTATATAACATTCCATTTCATAGTATTCCATTCCAATCCACAAAATTCCATTTCATTAAATAACATTCCATTCCATTCCAAATCATTCTATCACATTCTATTGCATAAAACTGCATTCCATTTCACAACATTCAGGCCCATTACATAACATTATAGCCCATTCTATTACATAACATTCCATACGATTTGTTAACATTCCATTCTTTCCCACAACATTCCATTATATAATATTCCATTCCATTTAATAACATTCCATTCTTTTCCAAAACATTCTATTACATTCTACTTAATATTATTCCTTTCTATTTCATAACATTCCATTCTATTCCACAACATACCTTTCCATTCCATAACATTCCATAACATTCTATTAAACTCCATTGCATAACATTCCATAACATTCTATCCCATTCTATTCCATAACATTCCATTCCATTCGTCAATATTCCATTCTATTCCCAAAAGTTCCATTCCATTCCATAACATTATATTCAATTCCATAACATTCCATTCCATTAAATAACATTCCATTCCACTTCAAAACAATCTGTTACTTTATATTGCAAACATTCCACTTCATTCCACAACATTCCATTCAATTAAATAAAATTCCATTGCTTTCCAGATATTCTATTAAATTCTCTTGCATAGCATTCCATTCCATTCCACACCATTCCATTCCTCTCCATAACATTCTGATCATTTCTATAACATTCCATTCCATTCCATAACATTCTATTCCATTCTTTTCCATAACATTCCATACCATTTGGTAAAATTCGGTTCTATTCACCAATGTTCCACTTCATACCATAATATTCCATTCGATTACATAACATTCCATTACATTCAATTTCACAACATTCCATTCCATTCCATAACATTCGATTCAATTCCATAACATTCTATCCCCTTCCATTCCAAAGAATTTCATTCCATTCGTTAAAATTCTGTTTTATTTCCCAACATTCCACTCCATTCCATAACACTCCATTCGATTAAATAATAACATTCCATTCCTTTCCAGATATTCTATTTCATTATCTTGCAAAACATGTCATTCCATTCCATAATATCTCATTCCATTCCACACCATTCCATTCCACTCCATAACATTCTGTTCAATTCCACATTGCATTGCATTCTTTCACATTCTATTGCATAGCATTCCATTCCATTTGGTAAACTTCGTTTATATAGCACAACATTCCACTTCATAGCATAACATTCCACTCGATTACATAAAATTCCATTCATGTTCACAACATTCCATTCCATTCCGAAAATATTCTATACATTTTTTTGCATAACATTCCATTCCATTCCATAGCATTACATTCAACTCCACAACATTCCATTGCATTACAAAATATTCCATTCCACTCCATAAGATTCTATTACATTCTATTGCCTAACATTCCATTACACTCCATAACATTCTCCTACATTTTAAAATAATATTCCATTCCATTCCATAACATTCCATTGCATTAAGTAGCATTCCATCCAATTCCAAAACATTCTATTACATTCTATTGCATTACATACCACTTAATTCCATAACATTCCTTTCAATTTCACAACACTCTAGCCTGTCCTATTCCATAACATTCCATTGCATTCGGTAACATTTCATTCTATTCCCAACATTCCATTCCATTCCGTAACATTCCAATCCATAAAATAACATTCCATTATATTCCAACACATTCCATTACATTCTATTGAATAGTATACCTTTCCATTCCATAAAATTCCATTCCATTCCATTCTACTCCATAACATTCCATTCCATTCATTAATATTCCATTTTATTCCCAAACGTTCCATTGCAATGCATAACACCCATTCCATTCCATAACATTCCGTTCAATTAATAACATTCAATTCCTTACCAAAACATTCTATTACATTCTACTGCATAAAATACCATTCCATTCCATAACATTCAATTCCAGTCTACAATATTCTATAACATTGTAGTGCATAACATTCAATGACCTTAAATAACATTCAACCTCATTGATTATGTAGCATTCCATTCCATTCATTAATATTCAATTCTATTCCCTGACATTTCATTCCATTCCATTCCAATCTACAACATACAATTCCATTAAATAAGATTTCGTTCCTTTAAATAAAATTCCACTACATTAAAAAACATTCAATTATGTTATGTTGCATAACATTCCATTCATTCCACAACATTCCATTCCATTCCATAGCATTCTATCTTGTTATGGTCCATAATATTCCATTCCATACATTAATATTCAGTTCTGTTTCATAATATTCCCAACAACCCATTCCATTCCATAACATTCCATTATATTCTAACACATTCTATTACATTTATTGAAAAGTATCCTTTCCATTCCATCACATTCCATTCTATTCCATAAGATTCCATAATATTCTGTCATATTCCTTAACATTCCATTCCATTCCCTATTATTCTATTCTATTCCAAAACTTTCCATTCCAATTCTTAACATTTCATTCCATTCTATAACATTCCATTACATTAATAGCATTCCATTCCCTACCAAAACATTCTACTGCATAAAATTCCATTCCATTCCATATTAAATTCAATTCTAAAAATTCTATAACATTGTAATGCATAACATTTAATTATCTTAAATAACAATCAACCCCATTTATTCCATAATATCACATTCCATTCATTAATATTCAATTCTATTCCCTGACATTCCATTCCATTCCATATTATTCCATTCCATTCTACAACATTCCATTCCATTCTATGTTATTCCATTCCATTCTACAACATTCCATTCCATTAAATAACATTCCATTCCACTAAAAAACTTCAACTACGTTATTTTGCATAACATTCCATTGCATTTAAAAGCATTCCATTCCAATACATATAATTCATTTTCATTCTATTATGTAACATATCATTTCATTCCAAAATATTCCATTAAATTTTGCACCATTCCATTCCATTACATAACATTCCATTCAATTCCACAACATTGCATTCCATTCCATTCCATTTGATTACATTCCATAACATTATATCCTGTTCTATTACATAATATTCCATTCCATATATTTAAATTCAGTTCTGTTGCATAACATTCCATTCCATTATATAACATTCCATTATATTCACAACACTCCACTCCATTCTATAATATCCTATTACATTCTACTGCATAACATTCCATAAAATTCTGCCCAAATTATTCCATAATATTCCATTCCATTCTATTCCTCAACATTCCATTAACTTCAATAACGTTCCACTCCATTCCATAACAATCTATTGCATTCTACTTCTTTACATTCCATTTCATTCCACAACATTCTATCACATACTATTTCATAACATACCATTACATTCATTAACATTGCAGTCTAATCCCCCACATTTCATTCCATTTCATAATATTGCCTTCTGTTAAATAACATTCCATTCCATTCCAAAACATTCTTTTACATTCTATTTCATAACATTCTATTCCATGTCACATTCCATTCCTTTCCAAAACTTTCCATTCCATTCCATATCATTCTAAGCCATTTTATTATATAAAATTTCATTCCATAAGTTAACATTCCATTCTATTAACCAACATTCCATTCCATTGAATTCCACAACATTCCATTCCATTCCATAACATTCCATTCAATTAAATAACATTCCATTCCATTCCAGTTATTCTATTACATTCTCTGGCATAACATTCCATTCCATTCATTAAAATTCCATTTTATTCCCCAACATTCCATAACATTCCATTCAATTAAATAACATTCCATTCCTTACCACTTATTCTATTACATTCTCTTGCATAACATTCCATTCCATTCCACACCAAACATTCCATTCCATAGTATTCCATTCAGTTCCAGAACAGTCCATTTCATTCCATAACATTTTATTCCATTCCATAGCATCCAATCCAGTTCTATTGCATAAAATTCCATTCCATTCATTAAAATTCAGTTCTATTTCCCAACATTCCACCTTATACCATAACATTCATTTATTTCCATAGCATTGCATTACATTAAAAACACTCTATTACATTCTATTGCATAACATTCCATTCCAGTGTACAACATTCCATTCCATTCCACAACATTCCAATACATTCCATAACATTCCATTCCATTCCATAACATCCTATCACATTCTATTCCATAAAATTCCATTCATATCTTTAAAATTCCATTGTATTCCCCAACATACCACTCCATTCCTTAAGTTTACATTCCATTATTAACATTCCATTCCATTACAAAATATTCTATTACATTATTTTGCATAACATGCCATTCCATAATATTCCATTGAATTCCACAACATTCCATTTCATAAAAAATATTCTGTTCCACTCTATTTCATTACAAAACATTCTATGACATTCTATTTCGCAACATTCCATTACACCCCATAACATTCTACCACATTTTTCCATATTCCATTTCATTCATTGCATTCCATTATATTCTCCAACATGCCATTCCATTCTATTCTATAACGTTCTATTAAAGTCTACAGCATAACATTGCATTTCATTCCATAACTTTCTATGCCAATTTATTCCATACCATTCCATTCCTTTCATTATCATTCCATTTTATTCCCAAATATTCAATTCCATTCCATATCTGTACATCCCATTAAATAACATTTCATTCCAATCCAAAACAAGGTATTACATTCTATTGTGTATCATTACTAGGCCACAAAAAGAACCTCAGTAAATTCAAAAATATTGAAATCCTACCAACCAACTTGTCAGATCACAAAGGTATAAAACTAGAAATAATTATAGAGAGAAATCAAAAAGCCTCACAAATACATGGAGACTTAACAACATTCTCCTAACGAATCAATGGGTTAACGACCAAATCAAAACAGAAATCAAACAATATATGGAGACTAATAACAACAACAACACAAAGCCACAACTTCTGTGGGATGCAGCAAAGGAAGTTCTAAGAGGAAAGTATATTGCAATCCAGGCCTATTTAAAGAAGGAAGATCATTCCCAAATGAACAGTCTAAAGACACAATTATTGAAATTGGAAAAAGAAGAACAAAGGAGGCCCAAAGTCACCATAAGGAGGGACATAATAAAGATCAGAGAAGAAATAAATAAAACTGAGAAAAATAAAACAATAGAAAATATCAATGAAACCAAAAGCTGGTTCTTTGAAAAAATAAACAAAATAGATAAACCCCTAGCCAGACTCATTAAGAGAAAAAGAGAATCTACACACATAAACAGAATAACAAGTGAGAAAGGAAAAATAACGACAGACCCCACAGAAATACAAAGAATAATAAGAGAACATTACAAGCATCTATATGCTAACATGCTCCCAAACCTAGAAGAAATGGAGAACTTCTTAGAGAAATACAGCCTTCCAAGACTGACCAAGCAGGAAACACAAAAACTAAACAGACCAATCACCAGCAACGAAATTGAATCAGTAATAAAAAAACTACCCAAGAACAAAACCCCCGGACCTGATGGATTCACTTCTGAATTCTACCAGACATATAGAGAAGAAATAACACCCATTCTCCTTAAAGTTTTCCAAAAAATAGAAGAGGAGGGATTACTTCCAAACTCTATGAAGCCAGCATCACTCTAATACCAAAACCGGGCAAAGACTCATTAAAAAAGAAAATTACAGACCAATATCCCTGATGAACGTAGATGCAAAAATACTCAACAAAATATTAGCAAACCGAACTCAAAAATGCATCAAGAGGATCATACACCATGATCAAGTGGGATTCATCCCAGGGATGCAAGGATGGTCAACATTCGAAAATACATCAACATCATCCATCACATCAATAAAAAGAAGAACAAAAACCACATGATCATCTCCATAGATGCTGAAAAAGCATTTGATAAAATTCAGCATCCATTCATGATTAAAACTCTCAACAGAATGGGTATAGACGGCAAGTACCTCAGCATCATAAAGGCTATATATGACAAACCCACAGCTAACATCATACTTAATAGCGAGAAGCTGAAAGCTTTTCATCTAAGATCGGGACCAAGACAGGGGTGCCCACTCTCTCCACTGTTATTCAACATAGTACTGGAGGTCCTAGCCTCAGCAATCAGACAAAGCAAAGACATACAAGGCATCCATATTGGTAAAGAAGAAGTCGAATTGTCACTGTTTGCAGATGACATGATACTGTACATTGAAAACCCTAAGACTCCACTCCAAAACTACTAGAATTAATATCTGAATTCAGCAAAGTTGCAGGATATAAAATTAACACACAGAAATCTGCTGCTTTCCTACACACTAATGATGAACTAACAGAAAGAGAAATCAGAAAAACAATTCCATTCACAATTGCATCTAAAGTAATAAAATACCTAGGAATAAACCTAATGAAGGAAGTGAAAGACCGGTACTCTGAAAACTACAAGACATTTCTAGGAGAAATTAAGGAAGACACTAACAAATGGAAATGCATCCCATGCTCTTGGCTAGGAAGAATAAATATTGTCAAAATAGCTATACTACCTAAAGCAATCTACAGATTCAATGCAATCCCTATCAAACTACCAACAGCTTTCTTCATTGAACTGGAACAAATAATTCTAAAATTCATATGGAACCAGAAAAGACCCCGAATAGCCAAATCAATCCTGAGAAGGAAGAATAAAACAGGGGGAATTATGCTCCCTGACTTAAAGCTCTACTACAAAGCCTCAGTAATCAAGATTATTTGGTACTGGCACAAAAACAGACCCACAGACCGGTGGAACAGAAAGGAAAATCCAAACATTAACCCAAACATCTACAGTCAATTAATATTTGATAAAGGAGCCTTGGATATACAATGGGGAGATGACAGCCTCTTCAGCAGCTGGTGTTGGAAAAACTGGACAGCTACATGTAAGAGAAATAAACTGGACTACTGTCTAACCCCATACACAAAGGTAAACTCAAGGTGGATCAAAGACCTGAATGTAAGTCATGAAACCATAAAACTCCTAGAAAAAAACATAGGCAAAAATGTCTTGGACATAAACATTAGCGACTTCTTTATGAACATATCCCCCTGGCAAGGGAAACAAAAGCAAAAATGAACAAATGAGACTATATCAAGTTAAAAGCTTCTGTACAGGAAAGGACACGATCAGTAGAACAAAAAGACACCCTTTAATATGGGAAAATATATTCATAAATGATGTATCTGATAAGGGGTTGACATCCAAAATATACAAAGAACTCATGCATCTTAACAAACAAAAAGCAAATAACCCAATGAAGAAATGGGCAGAGGACATGAATAGACACTTCTCTAAAGAAGAAATTCAGATGGCCAACAGGCACATGAAAAGATACTCCACATCGCTAATCATCAGAGAAATGCAGACTAAAACCACAATGAGATATCACCTCACACCAGTGAGGATGGCAAACATCCAAAACACAAACAACAACAAATGTTGGCGGGGATGTGGAGAAAAGGGAACCCTCCTACACTGCTGGTGGGAATGCAAATTAGTTCAACCATTGTGGAAAGCAGTATGGAGGTTCCTCAAAAAACTCAAAATAGAAATACCATTTGACCCTGGAATCCCACTCCTTGGAATTTACCCTAAGAACACAGCAGACCAGTTTCAAAAAGACAGATGCATCCCAATGTTTATTGCATAACTATTTACAATAGCCAAGAAATGGGAGCAACCTAAGTGTCCATCAGTAGATGAATGGATAAAGAAGATGTGGTACATATACACAATGGAATATTATTCAGCCATAAGAAGAAAACAAATCCTACCATTTGCAACAACATGGATGGAGGTAGAGGGTATTATGCTCAGTGAAATAAGCCAAGCCGAAAAAGGCAAGTATCAAATGTTTTCACTGATATGTGGAGTATATGAACAAAGAAAAAAATTGAAGGAACATTCTATGTGTATCATTCTATTTCATTCCATGGTATTTTATTCTATTCAACAGCATTCTGTTCCATTCTATAAAATTCCATTACATTCTATTATATTCCATTTCATAACATCCATTACATTCCACAGTATTCTATTCCATAACATTCCATTGTATTCATTAATATTCCTTTCTATTCCCCAAGTTTCCATTACGTTCCATAATATTGAATTTGTTAAATAACATTCCATTACATTCCAAAATATTCTACTACATTCTATTGCATAAAATTCCATTCCATTTCACAACATTCCATTCTATTCTCCAACATTCCATTCCATTCAATAACATTCATTTTAATTCCACAACATTCCATTCCATTACATAACATTCTAGGCTATTCCACTACATAACATTCCATTGCTTTCACTAACATTTAATTTTATTCCAAATATTCCATTCCGTTGCATAACATTCCAATCCATTAAATAACATTCCATTATATTAAAAAAATTCCATTACATTCTATTGAATTCTGTTCCTTTCTATTTAATAACATACCTTTCAATTCCACAACATTCAATTCCATTACATGAAAATCTTACATTCTATTGTATAACATTCCATTCTATTCCATATCATTCTATCACATTCTATTCCATAACATTACATTGTATTCCCAAATTTTCCAATGCATAATTCTCCATTCCATTCCATATTATTCCATTCCATTTATAACAATCCATTACCTACAAAAACATTCTATTACATACAATTGCATAAAATTCCATTCCATTTCATAATATTCAATACCATTCTGTAACATTCTTTAACATTATAATGCATATTATTCAATTACCTTAAATAACATTCAATGATATTTATTCCATAATATTACCTTTTATTCTTTAATATTACATTCTTTTCCTCAACACTCCATTCTTTTACATTATTTTCCATTCCATTCTATTACATTCCATTCCATTAAATATCATTCCATTCTTTTATAAAATATTCCATTTCATTCAAAAACATTCAATTACATTATATTTCATAACATTCCATTCAATTCCACAAAATCCATTCCATTCCATAACAATCGATTCCATTCCATAATATTCTATCCCATTGTATTCCACAATATTCCATTCCATATGTTAAAATTCAGTTCTGTTGCATAACATTTCATTCTGTTACATAACATTCCATCACATTCCACAACATTCCATTCCATTAATAATATCCTAATAAATTCTACTGCATAAAATTGCATAACTTTCCATTCTATTCCACAATATTCCATTCCATTCCATAATATTCTATTACATTCTACTGCATAACATTCCATTTAATTCCATAGCATTCTATCTGAATTATTCCATAATATTCCATTCTATTCATTAACATTCTATTCTATTCACTAACATTTCATTCCATTCCCAGACATTCCATTCCATTCCTTAACATTCTGATATTCTATTTCATAACATTCCGTTACTTTCCCAACATTCAATCTTGTTCTCTCCCTAACATTCAATCACATTCTTTCCATATAATTCCATTCCTTTGGTTATTATTCTATTCTATTCCCCAACATTCTGTTCAATTCCATAACATTCTATTCCATTAAATAACACTGCATTCCATTCCAAAACGTTCTATTGCATAACATACCATTCCATTCCATATCATTCCATATATTCCACAAGATTCTATTAAATTCAATAACATTCCATTCAATTCCAAAACATTCCATTAGATTCCATAACATTCCATTCCGTAACATTCTGTCCCTGTCTATTCAAAAACATTCTGTTCCATTAATATTCCATTCTATTTCCCAACTTTCCCCTTTCAATCCATAATATTTCATTCCATTCCACAACATTCCATTCCATAACTGTTGATTCCATTCCATAACACTCTATTCCATTACATTCCATAAGATTCCATTCCATTCGCTAATATTCCTTTTTATTCCTCAATATTCCACTCCATTCCTTAGCATTCCATTCAGTTAAATAACATTCCATTCCATTCCATTAAATAACATTCCATTTATTCCAAAGCCCTCGATTACATTCTATTTAATAATATTCTTTTCTATTCAATGGCATTCCATTTTATTAGATAAGATTGTATTACATTCTATTGCATAACATTCCATTGCATTCCATTCCACTACATTTTATAACATTCTATTATATTACATAACATTCTATTTATTTCAATAATATTTTATCCCATATAACCCATAAAATTCATTCCATTCGTTAATATTCCATGGTATTCCAAAATGATCCATTCCGTTCCCTAACATTCCATTCCACTCCATTAAATAATATACCGTTTCATTCCAAAACATTCTATTACATTCTATTGCATAACTTAGCATTACATTTCACAATATTCCATTCCATTCCACATCATTCCATTCCATTACATAACATTCCAGCCCATTCTATTACATAACATTCCATACCATTCATTAACATTCCATTCTTTCCAAACCATTCCATTCTATTCCATAACATTCTACTAAATTCCTTAAAATTTGGTTCTATTCCCAAACATTCCATTTCATACCATAACATTCCATTTGATTACTTAGCATTCCATTCCATTCCAAACATTCAATTACATTATATTGCATAATATTCATTCCAGTAAACATTCATTTCCACTACACAACATTCCATTACATTCTGGGTATTCTAGACTCCAAAAGAAAATGCCTGAAATGCTGAATCATTGTGAAGATGGCGCCCATCGGATGCACAAAGGGTGGTGCTCTGCCTGCTTTTAAAAGGGAGGTGATTTTCTGCTGAGGCCTGCCTCCTACTCCTGATTGGTGACTCAAAAGTCTTCCACAAATGTGATCAGCTCGTGGACACCATTTACCTGTATGATGTCCCTTCCTGCGTGAAGGGCTTGTGATTGCCTGACCTTTGTGCTGATTGGCCCATGAGTATTATATATACCTTGCTGTTTCCGCAATAAAAGAGTTCCTGCTTCGACTGAGCTCCCTGTCATGTCTGTTTTTCCTCAAGATCGAAGGCTGGAGATTGGGCAGACAGCCAGCACTTACCTCTCCCGACCTTGCCTTGCTGGGGTGTGCTCTCCCTTCACTCCTCTGCAGGTTCAGGGGGGTTCCATGGAAGGCTAAAAATCCTGACATTTGCTGCCCAGCATCGGGCTTGAAGACTCGGTCTACAAACCAAAAGTACCGGTGAGTCGGGCCAAGTGTGGTTCAAGGTAAGTGCACCCCCGAAAAGATGGGGCAGGCAACCTCTAAGGATGAACCTGCGCTTAAAGCGCTGAGATACATGCTTAAAAGCCAAGGGTTAGAACTCTCAGATTCCCAGGCTGAAAGAGTCTGGGAGACCTTTGTGAGGGTAGCCCCTTGGCTCCCTGTCAGTAACCCTTTTGATTATTCCACCTGGGACTGTGTCAAACGACTGATCAGAAAGTGAGAGATAGACTGGGGTGAAGACCCTCCTCTGGGAGTGTACCCTATGCTGTAAGCCCTTAAGGCATGTTTCAGGAACACTCGATCTTTATTGCCCTGCTCGGCGGGTCCTGCATTGAGTCCCAGCAAACAGGGAGCTAACAGGCAATGTCCAAAAGAACCAGATAAACCAACCCCTAAGGAAGCGTCCGTGCCCCCGGAGGAAAGGGAATGGGAATGTTTTGATGAGGAATGTCTCAGGTCACCTCCAAAGCTCCATCCTGCCCTGCCCAGGATGGATATTAATCCCTGGGCCGGCCCTGGCCCATCAGCACCTATTGCTGAGAGGCCCCCTGACACCGCCCTGTCTCCATCTTATCCGGCATTTCCAGCAACCATTAACTCTGGTGGGAACGGGCCAGCGCTGCCATCTTATCAGGCATTTCCGGTAAATATTTACCCTGGCGGGAATAGGCCAGCTGCATGGTAACCCTGGGAGACCCAAGAGCTCAAAGAACTAAAGAAGGCAGTCTCAGAGGATGGGCCTAATTCCCCATGGGCTGAGACCATCCTCCAAGGGTTAGCTCATCAGCACTGTATTACTCAGGATTGGACGAGCTTGACAAAGACAGTCCTTCCTGGTCCCCTGTTCCTTAAGTGGTGTGCCTTCTTTAAGGAGAAAAGCCACGTCCAGGCAGAGAGAAACCAATCTGAAAACCTTCTGATTCCTGTTACCTTTGGGATGTTCTCAGGGACCAGTGACCAGTTTGCTACAGGTCTCCAGCAGGCCACCATTCCCGCCCCTTATCAGGAGCAAGTAAAGGTCCTTGGGCTGGCCGCCTGGAAAAAACTGGAGGAAGGCCCCTCAGAACTGCCAATTTCCAGAATCACTCAAAAGCCCACTGAGGACTTCCCCTCCTTTGTAGATATGGTTGAAAAAAGCTTGCAATGCAAACTCCCCCCTGGCCCTCTGTGGGACCAATTTGTTAAGATGTTAGTATGGGAGGGGATGACGACTGATCATAAGCTGGCATGCGTGGGGCTAAAAGATCGATCGATGGTAAATTGGATAGTCGCCACTAAAGACGTAGGTACCCAAGCCCATCAGTCTCAAACCTTGATTGCCGCCTTGCGGGCACAAACAGCTTCCTTAACGGAGCCCTTAACTATAGCCCTCTCTCTTCGGTCCCAAGGGAACAGAGCCCCAAACCAAGGAGTGAAAAGCCAAACCTGTTTTGGGTGTGGCAAAACAGGACATTTCAAGAGAGTGCCCCAATGACTACGCCACTAATGGCGGTCAAAGAGCTTCCATAATGCCTAAGAAAAACAAGCTCCCACCTAAAACGCCTTGCCCTAGATGTAAGAAAGGGTACCATTGGCAGAAGGACTGCCATTCTAAGTTTGACCTTCAAAGTAACCCTTTAAACTAGGGGAGGGGCAACCTCCAGCCCCATTAGCCCAAGGAGGAAGGAGTTCTTCTGATTCCCCCAGGGCCCATTGCACAGTGCCCATAATACCAGGGGTAAGACCAAAGATGGACATATTCATATCGGGAAAAAGGTTCCACTGCCTAATTGACACTGGGGCAGACCGAACTGTGCTTAGAAAGTAGGAAGTTACCCTCCACTGGAGGCTAGTCCCGGGACCCCCTTTACTAGGGGTCAGAGGCAATGCGACCTCTGAGGAGACTAAGGACTGGCTTAAATGGGAAGACGTAGATGGCAGCCATTGGGAGGTCAGACCCCTCATTGCCTCCAGCCTGACAGCTAACCTGCTGGGCCAAGACATTTTGGGAGAGGCTGATGTCTACATTACCAATGATCCTAAGATTCTTTATGAAGACATATTAGGGGAAGAAGAATACTGACAGCAATTTGGTTGTTCTAAGAGCCCGAAGTCTAGATTCAGTAATTATAGGGGGGACCCTTCCTGTGAGGCTTCAAGACATAATATGCCCCTTTCTTGAGTGAAGCCGCACCCCAAATCCTAAAGGCCACTGCTCTGATAACACCTGCCATTGCATGGCTCCCAGGACCTCCAGTCTGGGTGGAGCAGTGACCATTACCACAAGCTAAGCTTCAAAGGTTTAAGAAATTACCCAAGAACAATTAAAAATGGGACACGTTAGACCTTCCCTAAGCCCATGGAATAGTCTTGTTTTTGTCATTCAGAAGGCCTCTGGAAAGTGGAGGATGTTACAGGATTTAAGAAAGATCAACGAGCGGATGGTTCCTGTGGGCACGTGCCTGAGAGGGTTGCCCTGGATTCCATCCATTCCAAAAGATTTGTCCCTCATTGTGATTGATATAAAGGATTGCTTTTTCTCCATTCCCCTCACCCCACTGATTGAGAGAAGTTTGCTTTCTCTGTACCTTCCATCAATTTTTAGGGACCTGATGAGCAATAAGAATGGACAGTGTTACCACAAGGCATGGCTAACAGCCCTTTTGCCAATGATATGTCTCTCAAGTTTTGCAGCCCCTTCAACAGTGGCCAGGGGTGGTCCTATATGCATACATGGATGATATTATTTTGGGAGCATCCACTACCCAACAGCTGAGCTCTGCCTACCAGAAGCTCCAAACCCTCTTGAAACAAGGGGGGGTTACATGTGTCCAGCAACAAGGTCCAGACTGTGCCTCCCTTTGAAATACTGAGAGCAAGGATTCACCTTGACTCTGTGTGTCCCCTCAAACCCCAGCTATTTATCAAGGACTCCTACTCCCTAGTAGAACTACAAAAGGTATTAGGTATTAGGGGAGCTTAATTGGCTATGACCCTGGCTCCACATTACAACAGAGGACCTTATCCCTCTCTTTGAGTTGCTAAAAGATAAAACCCCATCTGAGCTTATTGTGCTGACAGAGGGACATAAGAAAATATTTAAAAGGATTCAATTAGCACTTGATAATGCCCAACTGGGCAGGTATCAGTCCGGCTGTGAACTCTGCCTGTGGATCCTCCCTGGCTCAGAGTTGCTCACCGCAGTCATCACCCAGCAGGGTGATCCCCTCCAATGGGTTCATGCATCGATAGGGGGGCCCCTCGAGTGTATGCCCAACTGGATCAATTGGCAGACCTCATAATTAAGGGTAGAGACATCACACTAAGGCATTATGGGAAAGATCCAGACAAATTGACTGTTCCCAGCGTCTGTCCGACTTCAAATGGATCAGGCGAAATCATAATAGGGTGTCTAATTCCCTGACTGGTTTCTGGGGTAAAATTGATTGCCACTATGGGCCTAATAGATGGGCTACCTCCTTCGCCAAGCTGAATTGGACCGCTCCTAAGCTCTTTTTGAGTAAACCCCTCACTCATGCCCTGAATGCTTTTACTGATGGGGGAAAGGAAGGATCTTCCATTATTATCCTCCCCCCACCCTGCTCCCCAAGCAAGCTGGGATAGGACAAATTCTTCGAGAGGGTCAATGGATCAGCTCAATTTAAAGAGCTATATGCCACTGCAATGGCTCTAGACAAAATTCATGAGCCTATGAACCTCTTCTCTGACAGTCTATATGTTGTTAACCTACTCCCTGCCTTGGTGTCCTCTCACATTCGGCTAGATAAAAATCCCATGACCCCCTTGATGATTCAAGTGAGATCCTTGTTAATAGGGCAATCCAGACCCATATTTGTGCAACATCTTCGAGGACACCAGGGCTTACCTGGACTCCTCTCCTGGGGGAACCTGATGACTGATCAATTGGCATCCTCTGCTGTTCAGACCGTATCTGCACGGCAGACTTGAGACCTCCAATGAGCCCAAGACCTCCACGACCTTACCTTAACTGGAAGGGGCTTCATCACAAATTCCTCCATATTCCCATCAAGGACTTAAAGAAAATCATTAGGACCTGTAAATCCTGTTTACCATTCCTGCAAGTTCCACCCCTGCAATCCCTGGGAGTTAACTCAAGAGGTCTTAAGCCAAATTGTCTCTGGCAGACTTATGTCACTCACTATGCAGCCTTTGGAAAACTAAAATTTGTATTTGTCTCAGTTGATACATACTCCCATGCTTACTGGGCTACTGCCCATATGGGAGAAAGAGCCAAACATGCTCAAAGCCATTTTTTGCAATGCTTCTAGGAATATCACACCAAGTAAAAACAGACAATGACCCCTGCTTTATTAGCAAGGCCTTGCAAGAATTTTTTGAAAAATGGCACATAAACAACTCCACAGGGATCCCACATAACCTGTAAGGCCAAGTAATTGTAGAGCGCCAGAATAAAATGCTGAAAGACTTATTACAAAAACAAAAAGGGGGAACAAACCCCCATGACCAACTGCAAATGGCCCTGCTTACATTAAATATTTTAAAATTTTCAAAGGATCTATCCTTAAAGGCTTTTCAGAGACATTGGACCAACCAAATGCCAAATGCCAAAGTTGAAGTACGCTGGAAAGACCAGCTGACTGGGCAATGGCGAGGACCAGACCCACTGATGAGTATGGGCAGGGGATTCGGATGTGTGTTTCCTATAGGAGATCCGAATCCAATTTGGATTCCTGCCTGCAGTTTGAAATTTTGCCCACAGATGAGTGATGACCAAAGCCCAGGAACAGACCAGAACAGCAGAAAAACAGACTAAGACCTTATCTAATAGACAGAGAAAGAAATTATGGTGGCTATGTAACCACTTTAGCCACATGCTTACCTGTTCCCGGCACAGGGAAAAGAGAAAACAAAAAGGAAAACCCAAGAGCGCCGCCCGCTCTTGAGGGTCCCCTTGTGCTTCTCTTCCAGGAAATGCCCTTGCCGCATCACCCTTGGTGGACGCTCTGCCTGTTAGTGACTGGCTTCGCTATCGTCATTCTGCTTGCTGCTACCGCTGGACTGATCCTTTACAGTCTTCTAGAGGACATGAAGCATAATAACCTTACTAGAGACTGAAGAGTCCATCTCCACCTGGCCCACCCCGGGCACCTCCAAAGAAATTCTCTGAAGGACCCAGATACAAAGAGGACTTTGAGATAAGATTCCAGATGTCCCCCTTTATTGTTGTTGTGTTCATATTGACCATAGGGGCACCTACAACCCAGGCTTGGGGCAATTGGTGTAAACAATGCAATGGGCGCACCTTTGGATTTATTCCATCTACTTGTTAAGAACTAGAAAACAGATGAAATGACAATAAGATTAGCTTTCTTTGGACAGGTTTGGGAGGGTGGCTCCCTTATATTCTCCCCCTCATGGGACCCCTACTTACTATCTTTCTATTACTTTCCTTTGGTCCTTGTGTTGTTAATAAGCTGATTGTGTTCATAAAAATATAGGATGAATGCTGTACATCTCATGGTACTTAGGCAACAATATCAATCCCTGTGCAACCCTGCATGGGAACTATATGAGAATGGCTTTAACTATAAAGATGTTTATACTATAGTCCCATAGCCATAATAAGGTTTTACCCTAGAGGTCAACTGGCCCTTGCCACTGATTTATTGGCCTATTGAGGTTTCACAACCTACTGGATGCTGACACCCCAGACCGTCAGAGTACCACCTTCGATAAGTTGACTCCGGTAGGGTTTGCTCCTCTCTGGCTAGCGACTAACCTCCATACAAAAACAAAAAGGGGGAAATGTAGGCTATTCTAGACTCCAAGAGAAAATGCCTGAATTGCTGAATCATTGTTAAGATGGCGCCTGCCGGATGCACAAAGGGCAGTGCTCTGCCTGCTATTGAAAGGGAGGTGATTTTCTGCTGAGGCCTGCCTCCTGCTTCTGATTGGTGACTCAAGTCTTCTGCAAACATGATCAGCTCGTGGACACCATTTACCTGTATGATGTGCCTTCCTGCATGAAGGGCTTGTGACTGCCTGACCTTTGTGTTGATTGGTCCAGTATTACATATACCTTGTTGTTTCTGCAGTAAATGAGTTCCTGCTTTGACTGAGGTCCCTGTCATGTCTGTTTGTCCTCGAGATTGGGGGCTGGGGGTTAGGCGGACAGCCAGCACTTACCCCTCCTGACCTCACCTTGCTGGTGTGTGCTCTCCCCTCATTCCTCTGCAGGTTCAGGGGGGTTCCGTATAAGGTTAAAAAATCCGACACTGTAACGTTCCATTCCATTCCATAACATTCTCTCACATTCTGTTCAGTAACATTTCTTTCAATTATTTAAAATATCTTTCTGTACCCCATTTCACTCCATTCCTTAAGATTCCATTCAATTAATATCATTCCATTCCTTTCCAAAATATTCTATTACACTTTTATGCATAACATTCCATTCCATTCCATAACATTCTAACCCATTCTATTACATAAAATTCCATTCCATTTTTTAATATTCCATTCTATTTTCAAAGTTCCATTCCATGCCATAATATTATATTCAATTCCATAACATTCCATTCTATTCAACAACATTCCTTTACAATTAATAATGTTCTATAACATTCCATTGCATAGCAAACCATTTCATTCCATAATTTTCCAATAAATTCCACAACTATACATTCCATTGTATAACATTCCATAACATTCTATCCCACTCTATTCCACAGCTTAACATCCCATTCATTAAAATTCATTTCTATTCACCAACATTCAAATTCATACCATAAGATTCCATTCAATTACATATAATTCCATTCTATATCAAACGTTCTATTACATTCTCTTGCATAACATTCCATTTCATTCCATAACATTTCCATTCCTTAATATCCTAATACATTCTGTTGCATAACATTCCATTACTTTCCATAACATTCTACCCTATTTATTCCATAAAATCTCCATTCCATTCGATAACATTCAATTATAATCCCCAACATTCTACTCCATTCGATAACATTCGATTCCATTCCATAACATTCTATCCCATTCCATTCAAAAGTATTCCATTCCACTCGTTAAAATTCTGTTTTATTCCCCAACATTCCACTCCCTTGCATAACATTCCATTTGATTAAGCAACATTCCATTCCTTTCATTACATTCTATTAAATTCTCTTGCATAACTTCCCACTCCATTCCATTCCAATCCACACAATTCCATTCAATTCCACAACATTCCATTCCATTCTATAACATTCGATTCCATTTTGTAACATTTTATCCCATTCTATTCCATAGCATTCCATTCCATTTGTTAAAATTCGGTTTTATTCAATGACCTTACACTTCATACCATAATATTCCAATCAATTAAATAACATTCCATTCAATTCCCAACATTGCATTCCATTCTAGTGTACAACATCCTATTCCAGTCCACAATATTCCATTCCATTCCATAACACTCTATCACATTGTAGTCCATAACATTCCATTCAATTCTTTAAAATTCCATTCTATTCTCCTACATTCCACTCCATTCCTTATGATACCATTCCATTAATAACCTTCCATTTTGAAAATCCAAACATTAACCCAAACATCTACAGTCAATTAATATTTGATAAAGGAGCCTTTGATATACAATGAGGCGATGACAGCCTCTTCAGCAGCTGGTGTTGGAAAAACTGGACAGCTACATGTAAGACAATGAAACTGGATTACTGTCTAGCCCCATACACAAAGGTAAACTCAAGGTGGATCAAAGACCTGAATGTAAGTCATGAAACCATAAAACTCTTAGAAAAAAACATAGGCAAAAATCTCTTGGACATAAACATGAGCGACTTCTTCATGAACATATCTTCCCGGGCAAGGGAAACAAAAGCAAAAATGAACAAGTGGGACTATATCAAGCTGAAAAGCTTCTGTACAGCAAAGGACACCATCAGTAGAACAAAAAGACATCCTACAGTATGGGAAAATATATTCATAAATGATGCATCTGAGAAGGGGTTGACATCCAAAATATATAAAGAACTCACGCACCTTAACAAAAAGCAAATAATCCAATGAAGAAATGGGAAGAGGACATGAATAAACACTTCTCTAAAGAAGAAATTCAGATGGTCAACAGGCACATGAAAAGATACTCCACATCGCTAATCATCAGAGAAATGCAGATTAAAACCACAATGAGATATCACCTCACACCAGTGAGGATGGCAAACATCCAAAACACAAACAACAACAAATGTTGGCGAGGATGTGGAGAAAAGGGAACCCTCCTACACTGCTTGTGGGAATGCAAATTAGTTCAACCATTGTGGAAAGCAGTATGGAGGTTCCTCAAAAAACTCAAAATAGAAATACCATTTGACCCACGAATCCCACTCCTAGGAATTTACCCTAAGAACGCAGCAGCCCAGTTTCAAAAAGACAGATGCAACCCTATGTTTATTGCAGCACTATTTACAATAGCCAAGAAATGGAAGCAACCTAAGTGTCCATCAGTAGATGAATGGATTAAGAAGATGTGGTACATATACACAATGGAATATTATTCAGCCATAAGAAGAAAACAAATCCTATCATTTGCAACAACATGGATGGAGCTAGAGGGTATTATGCTCAGTGAAATAAGGCAAGCCAAAAAAGACAAGTATCAAATTATTTCACTCATATGTGGAGTATAAGAACAAAGAACAAACAAAGAAAAAAAAAACTGAAGGAACAAAACAGCAGCAGTCTCACAGAACCCAAGAACAGACTAATAGTTACCAAAGGGAAAGGGACTGGGGAAGATGGGTAGGAAGGGAGGGATAAGAGGGTTAAAGGTGCATTACGATTAGCAGAAGTAATGTTGGGGGGCATGGGGAGGGCTATACAACTCAGAGAAGACAAGTAGTGATTCTATAGCATCTCACTATGCTGATGGACAGTAAGTGTAATGGGGTTGGTGGGGGGGGACCTGATGAAGGGGATAGTTAATCACCATGGTATTGCACATGTAATTGTAGATTAATGATACCAATATTATACTCCATTCCATAAGATTCCATTCCATTAAAAAACAATCCATTCCATTCCAAAGTATTCTATTACATTCTATTGCATAACATTCCATTCAATTTCATAACATTCCATTCCATTCCATAACATTCCACTCCATTCCATAACACTCTATTCCATTCTATTGCCTAACATTCCTCTACACTCTATAACATTCTAGCACATTTTCCATAATATTCCATTTCATTCGTTAACCTTTCCTTCTATTCCCCAACATGCCATTCCATTCCTTAACATTCCATTCAATTCCATAAGGTTCTATTAAATTCTATTGCATAACATTCTTTTTATTCCACAACATTCTACCCCAATCTATTCCATATCATTCCATTCCTTTTGTTATCATTCCATTCTATTCCCCAATATTCCATTCTATTGCATTATGTAACATTCCATTCAATTCCAAAACATTCTATTGCATTACATACCACTCCATTCCACAGCATTCCTTTCAATTCTGCAACATTCCATTTCATAACATTCTTGACCATTCTATTACATAAACTTCCACTGCATTCATTAACATTTCATTCTATTCCCAACATTCCATTCCATTTCCATAATATTCCAATCCATTATATAACATTCCATTATATTCTGAAACATTCTATTACATTCTACTAAATAGCATTACTTTCCACTCCATAACATTCCTTTCCTTTGCACCACTTTCCATTCCATTTAATAAAATTCCAGAAAATTCCATTACATTCTGTTGCATAACATTCCATTTAATTATATAACATTCTATCACATTCTATTCCATAACATTCCATTACATTTGTTAATATTACATTCTATTCCCAAACATTCCATTCCAAAGGATGTCTACATTCCATTCCATAACATTCCATTCATTTAATAACATTCCATATACTACCACACATTCTATTACATTCTATTGAATAAAATACCACTCTATTCCATAACATTCAATTCCATTCTGTAACATTCTATAATATTGTAATGAATAAAACTCAATTACCTTAAGTAAAATTCAACCCCATTTATTCCCTAATGTTACATTCCCTTCATTAATATTCAATTCTATACCCCAACATTCCATTCCATTCTATTATATTCCATTCCATTCTGCAATATACAATTCCATTAAATAACATTCCTTCCCTTTAAATAACATTCCATTCCATTCAAAAACATTCAATTACGTTATATTGCATAACATTCCATTCCATTCCATAACATTCAATTTCATTCCATAATATTCTATCCCATTGTATTCCATAATATTCCATGCCATACGTTAAAATTAAATTCTGCTGCATAACACTCCATTCCATTACATAACATTCCATAATATCCTATTACATTGTGCTGCATAACACTCCATTACATTCCATAATATTCTACCCAAATTATTCAACATTCCATTCGATTTCATAATATCCTATTACATTCTGCTTCAAAAAACTCCATTGTATTCATAACATTCTATTTGTTCCATAATATTTCATTCCATTCTTTAACATTCCATTTTATTCCCCAGCATTCCATTAACTTAAATAAAATTCAAGTCCTTTCCATAACAATCTATCACATTATTTCATTACCTTCCATTCCATTTCACAACATTCTATCAAATTCTCTTCCATTATATGCTATTATGTTTGTTAGCATTCCATTCTAATCCACCACATTTCTTTCCATTCCATAATATTGCATTCCATTAAATAACATTCCATTCCATTCCAAAACATTCTTTAAAATTTCATTGCATAACATTCTATTCCATTTCACATTCCATTCCTTTCCACAACATTCCATTCCATTCCATATCATTCAAGGCCTTCTATTACATAAAATTCCATTCCATTCTTTAACATTCCATTCTATTCCCCAAGATTCCATTCCATTCCATAACTTTCCATTCCATTAGATAACATTCCACTCTATTCCAAAACATTCTGTTACATTGTTTTTAATAACATTCCTTTCAATTCAACAACATTCCATATCATTCTATCACATTCTATTGCATAACATTCCATTCCATTCCATTTTATAACATTCTGTTCTATTGTTACATAACATTCCATTCTTTCCCATATCATTTTATTCCATTGTAGTCCATAATATTCGTTCCATTCGTTATTATTCAATTGTATTCCCCAATGTTTCATTCCATTCCACAACATTCCATTCCATTTCATAACATCCTACCCATTCTATTACATAACATTCCATATCACTTGTTAGCATTTCATTCTTTCCCATAAGATTACATTACATTCAATTCCACAACATTCTATTCCATTCTGTAACATTAGATTCCATTCCATAACATTCTATCACCAACCATTCCAAAGAATTTCATCCGAGTTGTTAAAATGCTTTTTATTCCCCAAGATTCCACTCAATTCCATAACATTACATTCGATTAAATAACATTCTATTCCATTCCATCCATTCTATTACATTCAGCTGAATAACATTCCATTCTATTCCACAGCATTCATTCCATTCCATGACATTCCTATTAATTCCACAACATGCCATCCGCCCATAACATTCAACTCCATTCCATAACCTTCTTTCCCATTCTATTCCATAACATTCCTTTCCATTCGTCAAAATTTGGTTCTATTCCCCATGATTCGACTTCATACCATTACATTCCATTCGATTACATAACATTTCATTCCATTCCAAACATTCCATTACATTCTATTGCATAAAATTCCATTCATGTCAACAACGTTATATTCCATTCAACAACATTCCATTACATTCCATAATATTACATCCCATTCTATTCCATAACATTGGTTTCCATTTGTAAATATTCGTAAATATTCTGTTCTATTCCCCAACATTCCACGTCATACATTCCACTCTGTTACATATCATTCCATTCCATTGCAAACATTGTATTACATTCTCTTGCATACACTCCATTCCATTCCTTAACATTCTATTCCCTTCCAAAACACTCCATTCCATTCCATGACATCCTAATACATTCCACTGCATAACATCCCATTACATTCTGTAACATTCTATCCATTTATTCCATAATATTCCATTCCATTTGGTAACCTTCCATTCTCTTCCTAGACATTCTATTCCATTCCACAACATTCCAACCCATTCCACAACATTCCATTCAATTTTTAAACATTTCATTACATTCTGTAATATTCGATCCCATTCCAAAAAGTTCTATCCCATTCTATTCAAAAGCAGTCCATTCCATTCTTTGAAATTCCGTTTAATTCCCCAACATTCCATCCCTTTACATAACATTACATTCGATTAAATAACATTCCATTCCATTCCATCCATTCTATTACATTCTGCTGCATACCATTCCATTCTATTCCACAGAATTCCATTCCATTTCATAACATTCAATTACATTCTATGGCATAATATTTGATAACATTCCATAAAACTATATACCATTTCTTCCATAATTTTCCATTCTAACCTTTAACGTTCCATTCTATTCCACAAAATTCCATTCCAATCCATTACATTCCTTTCCAATCCATAACTCTCCATTAATTCTATAACATTCTATTACATTCTGTTGCATACCATTCCTTTCTATTCGAAAACATACAATTCCATTCCAAAACATTCTGTTACACTTTATTGCATAAAATTCCATCGCAGTCCATAACATTCTACCCCATTTATTCCATAATATTCCATTCCATTCATTAACATTCCATTGTATATCCAAACATTCCATTCAATTCCATAACATTAGATTCCATTCAATAATATTATATACCATTGTATTCCATAACATTCCATTCCATTAATTAAAATTCAGTTCTATTTCCCAACATTCCACTTAGTACAATAACATTCCATTTTCTTACCTATCATTCCATTCCAAAGATTGTATTACATTCTATTGCATAACATTCCATTAAAGTCCACAATGTTCTGTTCCATTTCACAACATTCCAATCCATTCCGCAACTTTCCATTCAATGCCAAAACATTTACTCCATAACATTCCATTCCATTCCAAAACATTCAATCCCATTCTGTACCAAAGCACTGCATTCCAATCTGGGAAATTCCGTTTTATTCCCCAATATTAAATTCCATTCCATAACATTCCATTCGATTAAATAACAGTCCATTCCATTTCAAACATTCTACTACATTCTATTGCATAACATTACATTCCAGTCCACAATATTCTGTTCCATTCCACAACATTCCAACTCATTCTATAACATTCCATTCAATGCCGTGACATCCCTTTCCATTCCATAACATTCTGTTTCATTCCAAGACATTCTATCTGATTCTATTCCAAAGCATTCCATTCCATTCGGTGAAATTCCGTTATATTCCCCAACATTTCACACTATTCCATAACATTACATTTGATTAAATAACATTCCATTCAAATCCATCCATTCTATTACATTCTGCTGCATAACATTCCTTTCTGTTCCACAGTATTCCATTGCATTCCATAACATTCAGTTATATTCTATGGCATAACATTCAATTACTTTCCATAACTCTATATCCCATTTATTACATAATTTTCAATACGAAATTTTAACATTCCATTCTATTCCACAACACTCAATTCCAATCCACTACATTCCTTTCTAATCCATAACTCTCCATTCAATTCCATAACATTCTACTACATTCTGTTGCATACCATTCCTTTACATTCCACAACATACATTTCCATTCCAAAACATTCTGTTACACTCGATTGCATAAAATTCCATTGCAGTCCAAAACGTTCTACCCCATTTGTTCCATAATATTCCATTCCATTCATTCACATTCCATTCTATTTCCCAAATTTCCATTCCTACCCTTAACATAATGTTCAATTCCATAGCATTCCATTCATTTCTATTCCATTCCATTCCATTCCAAAACAATCTGTCACTTTATATTTCTAACGTTTCAGTTCATTCAATGTTCCTTTCTAATAAATAACTTTCTATTACATTCCATTGCAAAGCATACCATTACATTCCATAACTTTCCATTAAATTCTACAACATTCCATTCAATTCCATAACTTTCCACTCAATTCCACAAAATTACATTCCATTCCATAACACTGGATTCCATTCCCTCACATCCTATCCCTTTTTATTCAATATATGTCTTTCCATTTGTTAAAATTAGGTTCTTTTCCTCACCTTTCATCTTCATACCATAACATTCCATTTAATTACCTATCATTCCATTCCATTAAAAACATTCTATTACATTCCCTTGAATAAGATTCCATTCCATTCCACATCATTCAATTACTTTCCAGAACATTGTATTCCATTCCATAATATCCTAATACATTCCATTGCATAACATTCCATTACAGTCTACCTCTTTTGTTCAATAATATTCCATTCCATACATTAGCATTCTATTCTATTCCCCAACATTCTATTCTATTCAACAACATTAAATTCCATTCCATAACATTCTAAACCATTCCATAACATTCCATTCCTTTCATTAATATTCGGTTCTATTCCACAACCTTCCATTAGATACCATTACATTCCATTCGATTACATAACAATCCATTCCTTTCCAAACATTCTACTACATTCTAGTGCATAACATTGCATTCCATTCCACAACATTCCAACCCATTCCATTTCATTCCATCCAATGCCACAACATTCTATTCAACTTCATAACATTTGGTTCCATTCCAAAACATTCAATCCAATTCTATACCAAAGCATTCCATTCCAATCTGTGAAATTACATTATATTCCTCAAAATTAAACTCCATTCCATAACATTCCATTCTATTTAAATAACATTTTATTATTCTGTAGTCATTCTATTTCATTATCTTTCAAACATTCCTTTCCATTTAATAACTTTTCATCACATTCCCACCATCACATTCCATTCTGTAACATTCCTATCAATTCTGCAACATTCCATTTCATTCCACAGTATTCGATTCCATTCCATAACATTATTTCCCATTCTATTCCATAACATTCCTTTCCATTCATTAAAATTTGGTTCTTTTCCCAAGATTCCACTTCATATCATTACATTCCATTTGATTACATAACTTTCCATTCCATTCTAAACATTCTATTACATTCTATTGCCTAACATTCCATTCCAGTCCACAACATTCCTTCCCATTCCACAACATTCCTACCCATTCCATAACATTCCATTCCATTCAACAACATACGATTCCATTTCAAAATATTCAATCTTATTCTGTATAAAGAATCCCATTCCAATCTGTGAAATTCTGTTTTATTTCCCAACAATTCACTCCATTCCATAACATTCCATTCCATTCCAAACATTCTATTACATTCTATTGCATAACATTCCATTCAATTCCACAACATTCTGTTCCATTCCAGAACATTTCAACCCATTCAATAACATTCCATTCAATGCCACAAATTTCCATTCCATTCCATAACATTTGATTCCATTCCAAAACATTCAATCTGATTCTATAGCAAAGTATTCCATTCTCTGAAATCCATTTTATTCCCCAACATTTCACTCCATTCCATAACATTCCATTCGATTAAATAACATGTCATCATTTTGTAGACATTGTGTTTCATTTTCTTGCATTAATTTCCATTTCATAACATTCATTATATTCCACAACATTCCATTCCATTGCATAACATTCCATTCCATTCCATCACATTCTTTCCCTTTCTACTCCATAACATAGCTTTCCATTCTTTAAAATTTGGTTCTCTTCCTCAAGATTCCACTTCATACCTTTACATCCCATTTGATTACATAACATTTCATTCCATCCCAAACATTCTATTGAATAAAATTCCGTTCATGTCAACAACAATATATTCCATTCCACAACATTCCATTCCATTCAATAATATTACATCCCATTCTATTCCATAACATTCATTTCCATTTGTTAATATTCTATTTTAGTCCCCAACATTCCACGTCATAACATACATTCCACTCTGTTGCATATCATTCCATTCCATTCCAAACATTTGATTATATTCTCTTGCATACACCCCATTCCATACCTTAACATTCCATTCCCTTCCAAAACATCCCATTCCATGCCATGACATCCTAATACATTCCATTGCATAAGATTTTATTACATTCTGTAACATTCTACCCATTTATTCCATAATATTCCATTCAATTCGATAACCTTCCATTCTATTCCTCAACATTCTATTCCATTCCACAACATTCCATTGAATTCCACAACTTTCCAACCCATTCCACAATATTCCATTTCAGTCCATGACATTTGATTCCATTCCAAAACATTCTATCCTTTCCTATGCCAAAGCATTCCATTCCATTCGCTGAAATTCGGTTTTATTCCCCAACATTCCACCCCATTCCATAACATTACATTCGATTAAGTGACATTCCATTATTTTGTAAACATTTTCTTTCATCATCTTGGAAATATTCCATTCAATTTCATAACTTTCCATTACATTCTATTCCGTAACATTCCTTTCAATTCCACAACATTCACTTTCATTCCATACCATTCCATTCCATTCCATAACATTCCACTCCATTCTTTAAAATTTAGTTCTATTCTCCATTTCACTTCATACCATAAAATTCCGTTCGATCGCCTAACATTCCATTTCATTCCAAATATATATTCTATTACATTGTATTACATATCATTCCGTTCTAGCTGAAACATTTCATTAAATTACGTACCATTCCATAATATTTTTTCACATTCTTTACCATATCATTCCATTCAATTCTTTAAAAATCCATTCTATTCCCCAGCATTCTGCTCCATTTCTTAAGACTCAATTCCATTACAGCATTTCCTGCCCTTAAAACATATTTTATTACGTATTTTTCTATAACATTCCATTCATTCAATATTCCATTCAATTACACAATATTCCATTGCAAAACAATATATTCCATTCCTCTCCATTCCACTCCATAACATTATATTACATTCTGTTGCATCACATTCCATTACAATCAATAACATTCTACCTCATTTTTCCATAATATTGCATTTTATTCGTTAACATTCCAGTCTATTCCCCAATATGGCATTCAATTCATAAACCTTCCACTCCATTCCATAATGTTCTATCAAATTCTATAGCACACATTCCTTTTCATTCCATAACATTCTATCCCAATCACTTCCATATCATTCCTTCCTTTCATTGTCATTCCATGCTCTTCCCCAACATTCCATTCCATTCTGTAACAGTACATCCCATTAAATATCATTCTACTCCATTCCAAACATTGTATTACTTTCTATTGTATATCATTGCATTTAATTCCAGAATATTCTATTCTATTCAACAACATTCCATTCCATTCTGTTCCACAATATTCTATCACATTCTATTCCATAACATTCCATTACATTCATTAATAACATTCCATTCCCTATGAAAACATTCCATTACATTCTAACCCATTAGTCCCTAATATCCCAATCCTTTTGTTAACATCCCGTTCTATTCCCAAACTTTCTATTCCATTCGACAGTATTCCTTTTCATTCCAGAACTTTCCATTCCATTCCATAACATTCCACTGTAATCTCCAACATTCCATTACATTAAATAATACTGAATCCTTTAAATAATACTCCATTACTCTCCAGAACATTCTATAACATTCTATTGCATAGAATTCAATTTCATTTCACAACATTCCATTCTATTCCCCAAAATTCCATTTCATTACTTTCCATTCCTTTTAATTCCACTTTACATTCCATTCCATAAAATTCTATCTCATCCTCTTTCATAACACTCATTCCATTGCATTTGTTAACATTTCATTCTATTCCCAACATTCCATTCCATTCCATAACATTCAATTCCATTCCTTAATTGAGTAGAAAGTAACATTATTCAATAGAATGTTCTATTCCATAACATTCCATTCCATTCATGAAAATTCGGTTCTATCCCCCAACACTCCACTTCATACCATAACATTCCATTCGATTACATATCATTCCTTCCATTCCAAACATTCTATTATATTCTCTTACATACATTCTTTTCCATTCCTTAACATTCCATTACCTTCCAAAACATTCAATTCAATTCCATACCATCCTAATACATTCCATTGTGTAACATTCAATTACATTCCATAACATCCTACCCCATTTATTCCATAAAATTCCATTCTATAACATTCCATTCTCTTCCCCAACATTCTATTCCATTCCACAACATTCCATTCCATTCCATAACATTCGATTAAATTCCAAAACATTCTATCCTGTTCCATTCCAAAGCATTCCATTCCATTTGTTAATATTCTGTTCTATACCTCAACATTCCACGTCATACCATACATTCCACTCTTACATATCATTTCATTCCATTCTAAACATTGTATTACATTCTCTTGCATACATTCCATTCCATTCCTTAACATTCCATACCCTTCCAAAACATTCCGTTCCATGCCATGACATCCTAATATATTCCATTACATAACATTTCTTTACATTCTGTAACATTCTACCCATTTATTCCACAATATTCCATTCAATTTGATAACCTTCCATTCTATTCCTCAACATACTATCCCATTCCACAACATTCCGTTGCATTCCACAACTTTTCAACCCATTCCATAATATTCCATTCAATTCCCCAACATTCCATTCCATAACATTCAATTCCATTCCATAAATTCTTTCCCATTCTATTCCAAAGCATTCCATTCCATTCTTTAAAATTCGGTTTTATTCCCCAACATTCCACTCTATTCTGTCCCATTCAGCTCGACTAAATAAGATTCCATTTCTTTCCAGACACTCAGTTTCCTTCCTTTTCATAATATTACATCCTATACATTACATCCCACAACATTCCATTCCATTCCATAACATTAGATTCCATTCCGTAATAGAATAAGAAGGAATATTATTCAATAGAATGTTCTATCCCATAACATTCCATTCCATTCATTAAAATTCGGTTCTATTCCCCATCATTCCACTTTATACCAAAGCATTCCATGTGATTACATAACACACCATCCCATTCCAAACATTCTTTTACATTGTATTGTAGAAAATTCCGTTCCACTCCATTTCATAACATTCTATTTTATTCTATTACATAACATTCCATTCCTATCCATAACATTTTATCCCATTATAATCCATGATATTCCTTCCATCCATTAATATTCCATTGTATTCCCCAACATTCCATTCCATTCCATAATATTCTATTTTGTAAATTCCATTCAATTCTATAACATTCTTTTCCATTCCTAAACATTCTATTGCATAATATTTAATTCCATTTCAAAACATTCCATTCCATTCCACAACATTCCATTACATTATGTAACATTATAACCCAACTTTACATGAAATTCCTCTACATTTCATTTTTCCCACAGCATTAAATTCCATTCCATAACATTCCTTTCCATTTAGTAACACTCCATTCTATTACAAATCTTTCTATTACATTCTATTGGATAATATTCCTTTCTAGTCCACAACATTCAATTTCATTCCATAACTTTCTATTAAACTTTATTGCATAACATTCCATTCAATTCCATACCATTCTATTTCATTCTATTCCATAACATCCGATTTCATTCGTTAACATTCCATTCTATTCCGTAAATTTCCAATTCTTCAATTAACATCATAATCAATTCCATAGCATTCCATTCCATTCCATTCCAAAACAGTCTATCACTTTATATTGCTAATGTTCCAGTTCATTCAATAGCATTCTGTTCCAATAAATAACATTTTATTACATTCCATTGCATAGCATAGCATTACATTTCATAACTTTCCTTTAAGTTCTACCAAATTCCATTCAATACCATAACATTCCACTCAATTGGACAACATTGCATTCCATTCCATAACACTCGATTCCATTCCATCATATCCTATCCCATTCTATTCAAAAACATTCCTTTCCATTTGTTAAAATTAGGTTCTTTTCCTCAACATTCCACGTCATACCATAACATTCCATTTGATTACCTATCATTCCATTCCATTCCGAACATTCTATTACATTACCTTGAATATCATTCCATTCCATTCCACATAATTCAATTACTTTCCAGAACATTGCATTCTGTTCCTTAATATCCTAATACATTCCTTTGCATAACATTCCATTACATTCAACCTCTTTTGTTCAATAATATTCGATTCCATTCGTTAACATTCTTTTCTATTCCCCAACATTCTATTCTATTCAACAACATTCCATTCCTTTCCATAACATTCTATTCTGTTCCATAACCTTCCATTCCATTCATTTATATTTGGTTGTATTCCCCAACATTCCATTTCATAAACAATCCATTCCATTTAAAATATTTTATTACATTCTATTGCATAAAATTCAATTCCATTCCATTCCAAAACAAAATTCCATCCCATTCCAAAACATTCCATTCAATGCCACAACATTCCATTACATTCTGTAACATTCGGTTCCATACCAAAACATTTAATCCAAATCTATACTAAAGCATTCCATTCCATACTGTGAAATTACATTTTATTCCCCAACATTCCAATCCATTCCACAACATTTCATTTGATTTAAATAAAGTTCCATTATTTGGAGGTCATTCTATTTCTTTCTCTTTCAAACATTCCTTTCCATTTAATAACTTTTCATCACATTCCCACCATTACATTACATTTTGTTATAATCCTATCAGTTCTGCAACATTCCATTCTATTCCATAACATTTGATTCTATTCCATAACATTCTGTCCAATTCTATTCCATAACATTATTTTCCTTTCATTAAAATTTGGCTGTATTCTCAAGATTCCACTTCAGACAATTCATTCCATTTTATTACATAACTTTCCATAGCATTCCAAACATTCTATTGCATTCTATTGCCTAACATTCCATTCCAGTCCATAACATTCCGTTCCATTCCACAACAATCCTACCCGTTCCACAACATTACATTACATTCAACAACATTCCATTCCATAACAAAACATTCAATCCCATTCCGTACCAAAGCATTCCATTCCAATCTGTAAAATTCCATTTTATTTCCCAACATTCCAATCCATTCCATAACATTCCATTCGTTTACATAACATTCCATTCCATTCCAAATATTCTATTACATTCTATTGCATAACATTCCATTCCATTCCTGAACATTCCATTCCATTCCACAACATTCCAACCCATTCCATAACATTCCATTCAATGGCACAGCTTTCCATTCCATTTCATAACATTCGATTCCATTCCAAAACATTCAATCCGATTCTATACCAATGCGTTTTATTCCCAACATTCCACTCCATTGCATAACATTCCATTCCATTAAATAACATGCCATCATTTTGTAGACATTGTGCTTCATTTTCTTGCAAACATTCATTTCCATTTCATACATTTACTTATATTCCACACCATTAAATTCCATTGTATAACACTCCTAGCAATTCTACAACATTCCATCCCATTCCAGAACATATGATTCCATTCCGTAACATACTTTCCCATTCTATTCCATAACATTCCTTTCCATTCCTTAAAATTTGATTCTATTCCCCAAGATTCCACTTCATACCATTACATTCCATTTGATTACATATCACTTCATTCCACCCAAAACATTCTATTACATTCTATTGCATAAAATTCCATTCATGTAAACAACGTTATATACCATTCCACAACATTCCTTTCCATTCCATTATATTCCATCCCATGTTATTACACAACATTCGTTTCCATTTGTTAATATTCTGTTCTTTTCCTCAACATTCCACTCTGTTACATATCATTCCATTCCATTCCAAACATTGTACTACATTTTATTGCATACACTCCATTCCACTCCTCAACATTCCATTCCCTTCCGAACATTCTGTTCCATTCCATGACATCCTAATACTTTCCGTTGCATAGCATTCCATTACATTCTGTAAAATTCTACCTATTTATTCCATAATATTCCATTCCATTCGATAACATTCATTTCTATTCCTCAGAATTTAATTCCATTCTATTTCATAACATTGCATTGCATTTGTTAACATTTCATTCTACTCCCAACAGTCCATTCCAATGTGTAACATTCCAATCAATTAAATAACATTCCATTATATTCCAAAACATTCCATTACATTCTTTGGAAAAGTATTACTTTCCATTCCATAATATTCAATTCCATTCCACAACATTCCATTCCATTCCATAAGATTCTACAATATTCTATTACCTGGTATTGCATAACATTCCATTCCATTCTGTAGAATTCTATCACTTTCTATTCCATAACATTTCAATTCATTCCTTATTATTCCATCCTATTCCCAATATTTCCATTCCAAGTCTTAACATTCCATTCCATTCCATTCCATTAATAACATTCCATTCCCTATGAAAACATTCCATTACATTCTAACCCATTAGTCCATAATATCCCAATCCTTTTGTTAACATCCCGTTCTATTCCCAAACTTTCTATTCCATTCCACACTACTCCTTTTCATTCCAGAACTTTCCATTCCATTCCATAACATTACATTCAATTCCACAACATTCTATTCCATTCTATAACATTAGATTCCATTCAATAACATTCTATCCCCATCCACTCCAAATCATTTCATTCGATTTGTTAAAATTCCGTTTCATTCCCCAACATTACAAACCATTCCATAATATTACACTTGCATAAATAACATTCCATTCCATTCCATCCATTTGATTACATAACATTCCATTCATTTCCACATATTGTTTCATTCTTTTGAATAACATTCCATTACGTTCCACACCATTCCATTTCATTCCAGAACAGTTGATTAGATTCCATAATGGAATAGAAAGGGATATTATTCAAAAGAATGTTCTACTCCATATCGTTCCATTTCATTCATTAAAATTAGGTTCTATGTGACAACATTCCACTTCATACCAAAGCATTCCATGTGATTACATAACATTCCATTCAATTTGAAACTTTCTTTCACATTGTATTGCATAACATTTCATTCCATTCAATTACACTCCATTTCATAATATTCTATTATATTCTAAGACAATACATTCCGTTCCTTGCCATAACATTTTATCTCATTATAATTTGTAACATTCATTCCATGCATTAATATTTCATTGTATTCCCCAACATTCCATTCCATTCCAGAACATTCCATTATATAACATTCTGTTCCATTCCATAATATTCCATTTAAATTCCAAAATATTCTATTGCATAATATTCCTTCCATTTCATAACTTTCCTTTCCATTCCACAATATTTCATTCCATTCCATAACACTCTACCACATTTTATTACATAATATTCCATACCATTCATTACAATTCCATTTTTTCACATAGCATTCCATTCCATTTAACAAAATTCCATTCTATTCCCCAACCTTCTATTATATTCTGTTGAATAATATTCCTTTTATTCCATAATGTTCCATTAAATTCCATAACATTCCATAACATAATATAAATGTTTATTGTGTAACATTCCACTTTATTCCAAAAATTCTTTTACATTGTATTGCATAACATTTCATTCCATTCCGTTACACAGCATTTAATAACATTCTATTATGTTCTATGACATAACATTCCATTCTTTCCATAACATTTATCCAATTATAATCCTTAATATTTGTTCCAGGCGTTACTATTCCATTATTTTCCCCAACGTTGTATTCTATTCCATAACATTCTGATCCTTTCAAAAACTTTCCATTCCATTACAAAACATTATTTTGCATTATATTGGCTTTGATTTCACAACATTCCATTTTATTCCAAATATTCTATTACATTCCCTTGCATACATTCTATTCCATTCCTTAACATTCCATTCCCTTGCAGAATATTCCGTTCCATTCCATGACATACAGTACATTTCACAGCATAACATTCCATTACATTCTGTAACATTCTACCCATTTATTCGATAACATTCCATTCCATTTCATAACACCCGATTCCATTCCAAAATATTCCATCCCATTCTATCACACATCATTCCATTCCATTCAGTGAAATTCTGCTTTATTCCCCAACATTCCACTCCATTCCATAACATTCCTATCAATTTTGCAACATTCCATTCCATTCCATAACATTCTATTCCATTCAATAATCTTCTTTCCCTTTGTATTCCATAACATTACATTCCATTCATTAAAATTCTGTTCTATTCCACTTCATACCATAACATTCTATTCCACCCCATATATTCTATAACATTCTTTTGCATATCTTTCCATTCCAGTCCACATTTCATTCTATTCCACAATATTCCCTTAGATTACATAACATTACATTCTATTCCATAACATTTTATCACAATCTATTCTATGTCATTCCATTCAATTTTTTAAAAATCCATTCTGTTCCCCAACATTCCACTACATTCTTTCAATTCCATTCCATTAATAACATTCCCTGCCATTACAATTATTCTATTATATATTTTGCTTAACATTCCATTCATTCCATAATAATGTGTTCAATTCCACCACATGCCATTGCATTACAGTATATTCCAATCCTCTCCACTACACTCCATAACATTCCATCACACTCCATAGCATGGTACCTCATTTTTCCATCATACTGCATTTTAGTCGTTAACATTCCATTCTATTGCCCAATATACAAATCAAAGTATAAACATTCCCCTCCATTCCATAATGTTCTATTAATTTCTATAGCATACATTTCATTTCATACCATAACATTCTATCCCGGTCTATTCCATATCATTCCCTTCTTTGGTTATCATTACATTCTATTCAGAAATATCACCTCCCATTCTGTAACTGTACATCCCATTAAATAACATTCCATTCTATTCAAAATATTGTGCTACTTTCTGTTGTATATTATTCTATTTCATTCCAGAATATTCGATTCTATTAAACAACATTCCATTCCATAACATTCCACAGCATTCTATTACATTCCATTTCATAACATTCCATTCCGTTGCACAACATTCTATTACATTCTATTTTCTAACATCCCATTACATTTGTTAACATTCCATTGTAATCTCCAACATTCCATTCCATTACATAATATTGAATTCGTTAAAGATTATTCCATTAATCTCCAAAACATTCTATAACATTCTATTGCATAGCATTCCATTCTATTTCACAAAATTCCATTCCATTAAGTAACATTCAATTCAATTCAAAAACATTCTATTACATTCTATTTCATTGCATACCACTCCGTTCCACAACATTTCTTTCAATTTCACAACACTCTATTCCTTTCCATAACATTCTATCCCATTCTATTTCATGACATTAAAATGCATTTCTTAACATTTTATTCTATACCCAACAGTCCATTCCGATCTGTAACATTCCAATCCATTAAATATCATTCAATTGTATTCCAAAACACTCCATTACATTCCATAATATTCTATTACCTTGTATTGCATAACATTCCATTCCATTCTGTAACATTCTATCACTTTCTATTCCATAATATTCCATTCCATTCCTTAATATTCCATCCTATTTCCAAACTTTGAATTCCAATTCTTAACACTCCATTCCATTCCATAACACTCCATTCCATTAATAATATTCCATTCCCTGCAAAACATTCTATTACATTCCATTGCATAAAATTCCATTCCAGTCTATAATATTCAATTTGATTCTGTAACATTCTATAACATTGTAATGCATAACATTTAATTACCTTAAAT
>JAQQAC010013566.1:6052109-6088546 GCA_029783875.1 Phataginus tricuspis | reverse complement strand
TTCTATTCCATAATTTTCCATTCCATTCGTTAAAATTCGGTTCTCTTACACAACATTCTACCTCATACCATAACACTCCATTCGATTACATATCATTACATTCTCTTGCAGACATTTCATTCCTTAACATTCCATTACCTTCCATACCATCCAAGTACATTCCATTGCATCACATTCCATTACATTCCTTAAAGTTCTACCCAATTTATTCCATAATATTCCATTCCATTCGATAACATTCCTTTCTCTTCCCCAACATTCTATTATTCCTTTTCACAGCATTCCATTCTATTCCATAAAATTTGAATAAATTCCAAAGCATTCTATCTCATTCCATTCCAAAGTATTCCATTCCATTCGTTTAAATTCAGATTTATTCCCCAACATTCCACTCCATTCCATCACATTCCATTCAATTACATAACATTCCATTACTTTCCATAACATTTATCCAAGTATAATCCACAATATTTGTTCCATGTATTAATATTCCACCATATTCCCCAATGTTCCATTCCATTACATACCATTCCGTTCCATTCCATAACTTTCCATTCCATTCCAAAACATTCTATTGCATTATATTGCCTTTGATTTCACAACATTCCATTCCACTCCACAACATTCCATTCCATTCCATAACATTACATTCCATTTGATAAACTTCCATTCAGTTCCCCAACATTCTGTTCCATTCCACAACATTTCATTCAATTCCACAACATTCTGTTCCATTCCATAACATTCTATCCTGTTCTGTTCCACAGCATTCCATTCCATTCGATGAAATTCCGTTTTATTCCCCAACATTCCACTCCATTCCTAAACATTCAATTCTATTAAATAACATTCCATTATTTTGTAGAAATTCTTTCATTATCTTGCAAACATTCCATACCATTTTATAACATTAAATTATATTCCACACAATTCCATTCCATTCCATAACATTTGATTCTATTCCATAACATTCCGTTCCATTTGTTTTTATTCGGTTCTATTCCCCAACATGCCATATCATACCATTACATTCCATTTGATTACATAACATTCCATTCCCTTCCAAACATTCTATTATATTCTCTTGCATACATTCTATTCCATTCCTTAACATTTCATTCCCTTGCAGAACATTCCATTCCCTTCCATGACATCCTAATACATTCCACTGCATAGCATTCCATTACATTCTGTAACACGTTTTCTCATTTATACCATAACATTCCATTTTATTTGATAACCCTCCATTCAATTCCCCAAAATTCAATTCCATTCCACAACACACCATTTATTTCCACAACATTCCATTCCATTCCATAACATTCGATTTCATTCCAAAACATTCTACCCCATTCCTTTCCACAGCATTCCATTCCATTTGGTGAAATTGCGTTTTATTTCCCAACCTTCCACCCCATTCCATAACATTCAATTCGATTAAATGGCATTCCATTATTTTGTAGACATTCTATTTCATTATCTTGAAAACACTCCATTCAATTTCATAACATTTCATTATATTCAACATCATTCCATTCCATTCCATTCGATAACATTTCTATCAATTCTGCAATATGCATTCCATTCTGTAACATGTGATTCCATTCAATAACATTCTTTCCCATTCTATTCCATAACATTCAATTCCATTCATTAAAATTTGGTTCTATTGCCCTTCATACCATAAAATTCCATTCGAGTATTTAACATTCAATTCCACTCCATATATTCTATTACATTCTATTGATATCATTCCATTTCAGTCCACATTTCAGTCCATTCCACAATATTCCCTTAGATTACGTAACATTCCATTCCTTTCCATAATCTTCTATTTAATTCTATAGCATACATTTCGTTTAATTCCATAACATTCTATCACAGTGTATTCCATATCATTCCCTTCTTTTGTTATCATTCTATTCTATTCAGCAATATTACATTCCATTCTGTAACTGTACATTACAGTAAATAACATTCCATTCCATTCCAAAACATTGTGTTACTTTCTTTTGTATATTAGTCTATTTCATTCCATAATATGCAATTCTATTAAACAACATTCCATTCTATTCCATAACATTCCATTGCATTCTATTATATTCCATTTCTTAACATTCCATTCCGTTCCACAACGTTCTATTACATTCTATTCCCTAAAATTCCTTTGCGCTTCTTAATTCCATTGCAATCTCCAACATTCCATTCCATTCCATAATATTGAATTCATTAAATAATATTCCATTAATTTCCAAAACATTCTATAACATTCTATTGCACAGCATTCCATTCCATTTCACAAAATTACATTCTATTCCCTAAAATTCCATTCCATTCCATAACATTCCATTCCATTAAATAACATTCTATTCAATTAAAAAACATTGTATTACATTCTATTTCACTGCATACCACTCCATTCCATAACATTCCTTTCAATTCCACAACATTCTATTCCTTTCCATATAATTCTATCCCATTCTATTTCATAACATTCCATTGCATTTCTTAACATTTAATTCTGTTTCCAACAGTCCATTCCAATCCGTAACATTCCAATCCATTAAATAACATTCCATTATATTCCATAACATTCCACAATATTCTATTACCTTTTATTGCATAACATTCCTTTCCATTCTGTAACATTCTATCATTTTCTATTCCATAACAGTCCATTCCATTCATTATTATTCCATCCTATTTCCAAACTTTGCACTCCAATTAACACTCCATTCCATTCCATAACATTCCTTTCCATTAATAACATTCCATTCCCTACGAAAACATTCTATTACATTCCACTGCCTAATTCCATTCCATTCCATAATATTCAATTTGATTCCGTGACATTGTAATGCATAATATTTAATTACCTAAAATAACATTCAACCCCATATATTCCATAATATCACATTTCATTAATAAATATTCAATTCTATTCCCCGACATTCCATTCCATTATATTCCGTTCCATTATCCAACATTCCATTCCATTAAATAACATTCTGTTCCTTTAAATAATATTCCATTCCATTCAAAAACATTCAATAACATTATTTTGCATAACACTCTATTGCTTTGCAAAACATTCCACTCCAATACATAGTATTCATTTTCATTCTTATGTAGCATCTCATTTCATTCCAAAATACTCCATTACATTTCATACCATTCCATAACATTCCATTGAATTCCACTACATTCCATTCCGTTGTATTACATTCGATTACATTCTATAACATTGTATCCCATTCTATTCCATAATATTCTGTTCCATATGTTTAAATTCAGTTCTGTTTCATAATATTCCATTCCTTTTCATAACAATCCATTATATTCCACAACACTCCATTCCATTCCATTATATCCTACTACATTACATTGCATAATATTCCATTACATTCCATAACATTCCAGTACATTCCACAACATTCCATAATATCCTATTACATTCTATTGTATAGCATTCCATTACATTCCATAACATTCTACCCAAATTATTCCATAATATGCCATTTCATTTGTTAACATTCTATTCCATTCCCCATCATTCTATTAACTTCCAGTAATTCCACTCTGTTCCATAACAATCTGTCACATTCGATTTCATTACATTCCATTACGTTCCACAACATTTTATCACATTCTTTTCCATAACATACCATTACATTCCTTAATATTCAATTCTAATCCCACACATTTCATTACATTCCATATTGCATTATGTTAAATAACATTCCATTCCATTCCAAAAAAATCTTTTACATTTTATTGCATAGCATGCTATTCCATTTCACATCCCATTCTTTTCAACAGCATTCTATACTATTCCATATCATTTTTTGGCCATTCTATTAGGCAAAATTCCATTCTATTACCAAAAGTTCCATTCCATTCCATAACATTATATTTAACACCAAAATATTCCATTCCATTTCATAATAACCTAGTACATTCCTTTGCATAATATTCCATTACATTCCATAAAATTCTAAGAAATTATTCAATAATATCCAATACTTTTATTAACATTCCATTCTATTCCAAAACATTCTATTACATTCCACAATATTTCTGTCAATTCCACATTCCATTACATTCCACAACATATAATTCCATTCAAAAACATTTTTGACACTCTATTGCATAACATCCCATTGCTGTCCAATACATTCTACCCGATTTATTCCATAATATGCCATTCCAATAATTAATATTCCATTCTATTTCCCAACATTCCATTCAATTCTATAACATCCTATCCCATTCCATAATATTATATCCCATTTTATTCTGTAACTTTCCATTCAATTGTTAGAATTCCGTTCTCTTCCACAACATTCCACTTCATACCATAACATTCCATTCGATTCCATATTTTTCCATTCCATTCCAAACATTCAATTACATTCTCTTGCATACATTTCATTCCTTAACATTCCATTACCTTCCAAAACATTCCATTCCATTCCATACCATCCTAATACATTCCACTGCATAACATTACATTCCATCCCATAATATTCTACCCAATTTATTCAATAATATTCCATTCAATTCAATAACATTCCATTCTCTTACCCAACATTCTATTGCATTTCACAACATTCCATTCCATTCCGTAACATTCGAGTAAATTCCAAAACATTCTATCCCATTCCATTCTAAAGCATTCTAATTCCATTCATTTAAATTCAATTTTAGTCCCCAACATTCCACTCCATTCCATCACATTCCATTCGACTACATACACATCCCATTCCTTTCCAGACCTTCAGTGTCATTCCCTTGCATAACATTCCATTCCATTTCATTACATCCCACACCATTCCATTCAATTAATTAAAATTCGGTTCTTTTCCACAATACTCCCCTTCATACCAATGCATTACATATGATAACATAACATTCCATTCCATTCCAAATATTCTTTTACATTGTATTGCAAAACATTCCATTCAATTACATTAAACTCAATTTCATAACATTCTATTATATCCCAGGACATTCCATTCCATTCCTTTTGATAACATTTTATCCCACTGTAATCCATAATATTCGTTCAATGTGTTTATATCCCATTGTATTCCCCAATGTCCCATTCCATTACAGAGAATTGCATTCCATTCCATAACATTCCATTCCATTCCATTCTAGTGAATAATATTGACTTCCATTTCACAACATTCCATTCCATTGCATTACATTCGATTACATTTCATAACATTCTGTCCCATTCTATTCCATAAGTTTCAATTCAGTTCTGTTGCATAACATTCCATTATTTTCAATAGCATTCCATTATATTCCACAACTCTCCATTCTATTCCATAATATCCTATTACATTCTATTGCATAACATTTCATTGCATTCCATAACCTTCCATTTCATTCCACAACATTCCATTACATTCCATAATATCCTATTAAATACTATTGTGTAATATTCCATTATATTCCACAACATTCTACTCATATTATTCCATAATATACCATTCCATTCCATTCCCCATTATTCCATTAACTTCCATAGCATTCCACTCCATTCCTTAACAATCTGTCACATTCTATTTCATTACATTCCATTACGTTCCACGTTTTATCACATTCTATCCATAACATACCATTACATTCGTTAACATTCTATTCTAATCCCCAACATTCCATTATATTCCATATTGCATTATGTTAAATAACATTCCATTCATTCTATTCATTCTATTTTTCTAGTATTCTAGTATTCTAGTTTTCTAGTATTCTAGTTTTCTAGTATTTTCTAGTATTCATTTTCATTCTATTATGTAGCATCTCATTTTATTCCAAAATACTCCATTACATTTCACACCATTCCATTCCATTCCATAACATTCCTTTGAATTCCACAACATTCCATTCTATATGTTTAAATTCAGTTCTGTTGCATAATATTCCATTACTCTCCATAACACTCTGTTACTTCCATAACATGCCATTCCATTCCATTATATCCTACTACATTCTATTGCATACTATTTCATTACATTCCATAACATTCCACTATGTTCTGCAACATTCAATTACATTCCATAATATCCTATTACATTGTATTGCATAGCATTCCATTCCATTCCATAACATTCAACCCAAATTATTCCATAATATGCCATTTTATTTGATAACATTCTATTCCTTTCCCCATCATTCTATTAACTTCCATAACATTCCACTCAGTTCCATAACAATCTGTCACATCCTATTTCATTACATTCCATTGTGTTCCACATTTTATCACATTCTTTTCCATAACATACCACTACTTTCATTAACTTTCCATTCTAATCCCCCACATTTCATTACATTCCATATTGCATTATGTTAAATAACATTCCATTCCATTCCAAAAACATCTTTTACATTCTATTGCATAACATGCTATTCCATTTCACATCCCATTCTTTTCAACAGCATTCCACTCCATTCCATATCATTTTAGGTCATTCTATTATACAAAATTCCATTCTATTCTGAGACGATCCATTCCATTCCATAACATTATATTTAACCCCAAAATATTCCATTTCATTTCATAATATCCTAGTACGTTCCATTGCATAGCATCCATTACATTCCATAAAATTCTAACCCACTATTCCATAATATCACAATACTTTCAAAACATTCCATGCCATTCCATACCATTCTAATACATTACACTGCATAACATTTCATTCCATCCCATAATATTCTACAATATCCCATTCCATTCGATAACATTCTATTCTCTTCCCCAACATTCTATTCAATTTCTCAACATTCAATTCCATTCCATAGCATTTGAATAAATTGTAAAACATTCTATCATATTCCATTCTAAAACATTCCATACCATTCATTTAAACTCAGTTTTATTCCAACATTCCACTCCATTCCATTTGATTACATAAAATTCCATTCCTTTCCAGAGCTTCAGTTTTATTCTCTTGCATTCCATTCCATTCCATACCATACCATACCATTCCATTCCATTCCATTCCATAACAGTCGGTATATTATTCAATAGAATGTTCTATTACATATCATTCCATTCCATTCATTAAAATTCGGTTCTATTCCACAATACATAACATTCCATTGCATTCCAAATATTCTTTTGCATTGTATTGCATAACATTCCATTCAATTACATTAAACTCCATTCCATAACATTCTATTATGTTCTAGGACACTACATTCCCTTCATTTCCATAACATTTTATCCCATTGTAATTCATAATATTCGTTCCATGTGTTAATATTCCATTGTATTCCCCAATGTTCCATGCCATTCCATAACATTCCATTGCAAAGCATTCCGTTCCATTCCATAACATTCCATTCAATTCCAAAACATTCTACTGACTAATAGTGCCTTCCATTTCACAACATTCCATTTCATTGCAGTACATTAAATTACATTCCATAACATTCTGTCCAATTCTATTCCATAATATTCCATTCCATATGTTTCAATTCAGTTCTGTTGCATAACATTCCATTCCTTTCCATATCATTCCATTCCATTCCACAACACTCCATTCCATTCCATAATATCCTATTACATTCTATTGCATAATATTCCATTGAATTCCATCACATTCTACCCAAATTATTCCATAGTATGCCATTCCCTTCCATTCTCCATCATTCTATTAACTTTCATAATATTCCACTCCATTCCATAACAATATGTCACATTCTATTTCATTCCATTCCATTAAGTTCCACATTTTATCACATTCCATCCCATAACATACCGTTACATTCATTAACATTCCATTATAATCCCCCCACATTTCATTACATTCCATATTGCATTACGTTAAATAACATTCCATTCCATTCCAAAATATTCTTTTATATTCTATTGCATAACATTCTATTCCATTTCACATCCCATTCCTTTCAACTGCATTCCACTCCATTCCATATCTTTGTATGCCATTCCATTCCATAACATTCTATTACTTTCTATTGCATAACATTCCATTACACTCCAGAACATTCTACTTCATTATTCCATAATATTCCATTTCAACTGTTACAATTCCATTCTATTCCCCAATATGCCATTACATTCCTTAACATTCCATACCATTCCATAAAGTTCTATTAAATTCTATAGCATAACATTCTGTTTTGTTCCATAACATTCTACCCTAATATATTCCATATAATTCCATTCTTTTCATTATCATTCCATCTATTCACCTCTATTCCATTCCTTTCCATAACTGTACATCCCATTTAATAACATTCCATTCCATTCCAAAACATTGTATGACTTTCTGTTGTATATCATTCTATTTCATTCCATAATATTCCATTCTATTCAACAGCATTCCATTATGTTCTGTTACATTCCATTACATAACATTCCATTCCATTCCACAACATTCTATCACATTCTATTTCATAACAGTCCATTACATTCCTTTACATTCCATTCTAATTACCAACATTCCATTTCTTACCATAATATTGCATTCATTAAATTACATTCCCTTACATTCCAAAACAGTTTTACATTCTATTGCATAAAATTTTCTGTTCCATTTCACAACATTCCATTCTATTCCCCAACATTCCTTTCCATTCCATAACATTCCATTCCATTGAGTAACATTCAATTCAGTTTCATACATTCTATTGCATTACATACTACTCCATTCCATAATGTTCCTTTCAATTCCACGTCACTCCATTCCATTCCATCACATTCTAGTACATCCTATTACATAATATTCCATTGCATTCATTAACATTTTATTCTATTTTCAATATTCCATTCCATTCCGTAGCATTCCAATCCATTAAATAACATTCCATTATATTCCAAAACATTCCATTACATTCTATTGAATAGTATTTTCTATTTCATAACATCCTATTTCTTTCCACAACATTTCATTCCATTCCACAACACTCCATTCCATAACATTTGATTCCATTCCATAACATTCAATCCATTCAATTCAAAATATTCCATTCCATTCGTTAAAATTATTTTTTATTTTCAAACATTCCATTCCTTTCCAGACATTCTATTATATTCTCTTGCAGAGCATTGCATTCCATTCCACACCATTCCATTCCATTCCAATCCATTCCATTCCTTTCATAACATTTTATTCCATTCTATAACATTCTATCCCATTCTATTCCATAACATTCCATCCCATTCTTTAAAATTTGGTTCTATTCCCCAACATTCCACTTCATACCATAACATTCTTTTTGGCAACATAACATTCCATTTTATTTGAAACATTCTATTACATTCTATTGCATAACATTCCATTCCAGTCCACAACATTCCATTCTATTCCATAACATTCCATTCCATAACATTCTATGACATTCTATTCCATACCATTATGTTCAATTCTTTAAAATTCCATTCTATTCCACAATATTCTCCTTTAGATTTAATTCCATTAATAGTATTCCATTCCATTCCAAAACATTCTAGTACATTTTATTGAATACCATTCCATTCAACTTCACAACATTCCATTGCATTACAAAATATTCCATTCCACTCCATTCCATTCCATAACATTCTATTACATACTACTGCATAACATTCCATTACATTCCATAACATTCTACCCAAATTATTCCATAGTATTCCATTCCATTCTTTAACGTTCCATTCTATTCCCAAACATTCCATTCAATTCCACAACATTCCAGTACATTCCATAACATTCCATTCCATTCCGTAACTTTCTATCCCATTCTATTCAATAATATTCCATTCAATACTTTAAAATTCAGTTCCGTTACATTACATAACATTTCATTCCATTCCACAGCATTCCATTCCACTCCACAATATCCTATTACATTCTATTGCACAGCATTCCATAACATTTATTACATTCCACTACTTCCATAATATTCTATTATATTCTATTGCATAATATTCTATTACATTCCAAAGTATTCAACCCAAATTTTTCCATGGTATTCCATTTCATTCTTTAACATTACATTCTATTCCACAACATTCCATTAACTTCAATAACATTCTACTCCATTCCATAAAAATATATCACATTCGATTTCATTACATCCCATTACATTCCACAACATTCTATCACATTCTATTCCTTAACATACCATTACATTCATTAACATTCCATTCCATTCTCATCCCAGACATTTCATTGCATTCTATAATATTGCATTCCATTAAGTAACATTCCATACCATTCCAAAACATTCTTTTACATTCTATTGCATAAAATTCTATTCCATTTCACATTCCATTGTTTTCCACAACATTCCATTCCATTTCATATCATTCTACGCCATTATATTACATAAAATTATATTCCATATGTTAACCTTCCATTCTATTCCCCAACATTCAATTCCATTCTATAACATTCCGTAAAATTCTATTACATTCTATTGCATAACATTCCATTCCATTCTGTAACATTGTATCACATTCTATTCAATAACATTTTATTCTTCATTAATATTCCATTCTATTCCAAACCATTCCATTCCAATGCATAACACTCCATTCCATTCCATCACATTCCATTAAATTAATAACATTCCATTTCCTACCAAAACATTCTATTACATTCTATTGAATTAAATGCCATTCCATTCCATAACATTCAATTCCATTCCACAACATTCTATCCCCCTTCTATTCCATAACATTCCATTCCATCCATTAAAATTCAGTTCTAATCCCAAACATTCTACTTCATACCAAAACATTCCATTTGATTACATAACATTCCATTCCATTCCAAACATTCTTTTGCATTGTATTTCATAACATTCCAATTCATTCCATTACTCCCCATTTCATAACATTTCATAACATTCAATTATATTCTATTACAGAACATTCCATTCCTTTCCATAACATTTTATCCCTTTCTTTCCACTGGTTAATATTCCATTGTATTCCCAAACATTCCATTCCATTTCATAACATTCCATTCCATTGTATAAAATTCCATTATATTAAAAAACATTCCATTCCATTCCAAAACATTCTATTACATTCTTTTGCATAACATTGCATTACATACCACAACATTCCATTCTGCTACACAACATTCTAGCCCATTCTATTACATAATATTCCATACCATTTGTTATCATTCCATTCTTTCCCACGACATTCCATTCCATCCCATAACATTTTGTAAAACTCTATTTCATAACATTCTATTCCATTCCATAACATTGTATCCCATTCTATTGCATAGCATTCCATTCCATTTCTTAATATTCCATTATATTCCCAAAAGTTCCATTCCATCACTTAACATTATCTTAAATTCCATAATATTCCATTCCATTCAATAACATTCCATTCCATTCCAAAACATTTATTACTTTATATTGCTAACGTTCAATTTCATTCAATAACACTCCTTTCCAATCCATAATATTTTTACATTCCATTGTGTAACATACCATTACATTCCATAACTTTCCTTTCAATTCCACAACATTTCATTCCATTCCATAGCACTTCTTTCCATTCTGCAACATCGTATCCCATTCTATTCCATAACATACCATTCCATTTGTTAAAATTCGGTTCTATTCCCCAACATTACACTTCACACCATAACATTCCATTCGATAACATATCATTCCATTCCATTCCAAACATTCAATTACACTCTCGGACATAACATTCCATTGCATTCCACAACATTTCATTAAATTGCACACGATTCCATTCAATTCCACAATATTCCATTCCATTCCATAGCACTCGATTCCATTCCATAATACTCTACCCCATTGTATTCCATAGCATTTCATTCCGTTCATTAAAATTTGGTTCTATTCCACAGCATTCCACTTCATACCATAACATTCTATTCAATTGCATATCATTCCATTCCATTACAAACATTCTATTATATTACCCTGTATAATATTCCATTCCATTCCATAAAATTCCATTACATTCCAAAACATTAAATTCCATTTCATCATATCCTAATATATTATGTTGCATAACATTCCATTACAATCCATAACATTCTACCACCTTTATTCCATAATATGCCATTCCATTCGTTAACATCCCATTCTATTTCCCAACATACTCTTCCATTCCATAACATTCCACTCCATTCCACAACATTCCATTCATTCCATAATATTCCATTCAATTCCACAACATTGCATTGCATTACAGTATATTCCATTCATCTCCATTACACTCCATAACATTCTATTACATTCTATTGCATAACATTCCACCTCATTTTCCCATAATATTCCATTTTATTCAGTAACATTCCATTCTATTCCCCAACATGCCATTTCATTCATAAACATTCCACTCCATTCCATAACGTTCTATTAATTTCTATAGCATACATTCCATTTCATTCCATAACATCCTATCCCAATATATTCCATCATTCCATTCCTTTCATTATCATTCCATTCAATTCCCCAATATTCCATTCCATTCCATAATGATACATCGCATTAAATAACATTCCATTCCATTCAAAAACATTGTATTATTTTCTTTCATTGTATATCATTCTATTTAATTCCACAATATTCTATTCTATTCAACAACATTCTGTTACATTCTATTACATTCCATTACATTCCACAACATTCTATCACATTCTATTCCATGAAATTCTATTCCATTCTTTAACATTCAATTCTAATTCCCCACATTTCATTCCATTCCATAATGTTACTTTATTTAAATAATGTTTCATTCCATTCAAAAACACTCTTTTACATTCTATTGAATAACATTTTATTCCATTCACCTTCCATTCTTTTCCACAACATTCCATTCCATTCCACAACTTTCCATTCCATTAAATAACATTCCCTTCTATTCCAAAATATTCTATTACATTCTATTGAATAATATTCATTTTTATTGAACAACATTCTATTCTATTCCATAACATATAGCATAACATTCCATTCAATTCCATTTGGCCACATTTCATGACATTCTGTTATAGTCTATTACATTATATTACATTTCTTCCATAACATTTTATCCCATTATAATCCACAATGTTTGTTCCATTCATTAATATTCCATTTTATTCCCCAACGTTCAATTCCATTCCATAGCATTCCATTGCATTCAATCAAATTCCATTCCATTAAATAACATTCCATTCCAAAACATTCTGTTACATTCTATTGAATAATGTTCCTTTCTATTCCATAACATTCCATTCCATTAAACAACATTCCATTCCATTCCATAACATTCCGTGACATTCTTTTAAATGCTATTGCATAACATTCCATTCAATTCCATAACATTCTACCCCATTCTATTCCATAACATTCCACTCCATTCAATAACATTTTATTCCATTCCAAAACATTCTATTACTTTTTATTGCTAATGTTCCATTCCATTCAATAACATTCCTTTCCAATCCATAATATTCTATTATGTTCCATTGCATAAAACACCATTACATTTCATAACTTTCCTTTAAATTCCACAGCATTCCATTCCAATCCATAGGATTCCATCCAATTCCACAACATTCCATTACATTTGATTCCATTCCATAATGTTCTATCTCATTCATTCCAAAGCCTTTCATTCCATTTGTTAAAATTCCATTTAATTCCCCTACATTCCATTACATTCCATAACACTCCGTTCAATTAAATAACATTCCATTCCTTCCGGCATTCTATTACATTCTCTTGCATAACATTCCATTCCATTCCATTCCATACCAACATTCCATTAAACTCCAAAACACTCCATTCCATTACATAACATTCGATTCAATTCATTTTATCCCTTTCTATTACATAACATTCCATTCCATTCATTAAAATTCTGTTGTATTCCCCAACATTCGACTTCATACCATAACATTCCATTCCATTTCATAACATTGTATTACATTCTATTGCAAAACATTCCATTTCATTCCATTCCACTCCATTTCATAACATTCTATTATGTTCTATTGCATAACATTCCATTCCTTTCCATAACATTTTATCCCATTATAATCCATAATATTTGTTTCATTTGTTAATATTCCATTGTATTCCCCATTGTTCCATTCCATTCCATAACATTCTATTACATTTTGTTGCCTAACATCACATTCCATTTCATAACATTCCAATACATTCCACAACATTCTGTTCCATTCCATAACATTCTGTTCCATTTAATAACATTCCATTCTATTCCAAAACATTCTATTACATTCTTTTGAATAATACTCCTTTTCTGTTCAACAATATTCCATTCCATTTCATAATTTTCTATTACATTCTATTGAATAACATTCATTTCCATTCCTTTCCACTCTATTTCATAACATGCTATTATATTCTATTACATAATATTCCATTCCTTCCCATAACATTTTCCTATTATAATCCATAATATTTGTTCAATTTATTAATATTCCATTATATTCCCCAATGTTCCATTCCATTCCATCATTAAATAACATTCCATTCCATACCAAAACATACTATTACATTCTATGCATAAAATTCCATTCCTTTCCATAATATTCAATTCAATTCCATAACATTCTATAACATTGTAATGTATAACATTCAATTATGTTAAATGTCATTCAACACCCTTTATTCCATAATGTTACATTCCATTCATTAATATTAAATTATATTCCCTAACATTCCATTCCATTCCATTAGATTCCATTCCATTCTACAACATTCCATTCCATTAAATAACTCTAAAGCCTCTACCAAAAAACTGTTAGAACTAAAAAATGGATTCAGCAAAGTGGCAGGATACAATATCAACACAGAAAAATCTGTTGCATTGCTATATACAGAAAAATGAACTGACAGAAAGAAAAATCAAGAAAATAATTCCATTTACAATTACATCAAAAAGAATATTACATCTAGGACTAAACCTAAATAAAGGGGTAGAAGACCTGTACTCAGAAACTATAAGACAGTCATGATGGAAATTAAAGAAGACACAAATAAATGGAAAGCTAGTTCATGCTCATGGATAGGAAGAATTAATATTTTCAAGTTGGCCATCTTTCCCAAAGCAGTTTATAGATGCATGGCAGTGCCAATCCAAATACCAATGAGATTTTTCAATGAACTCGATTAGATAGGGATACAGGTTCTCATTTTTGAGATTGTATAGCATAGGGCAGAAGAGCATAGTCTTTAAAATCAGACTGTGTCAGTTTGTTTCCAACAGATCTCTGAATTTGGGCAAAATCACCATTCAGGATGTCAGTTTCTTTTTCTGTGTACTGATGGGGATATATAAATAAGCTAGCTCAGAGAATTTGGGGAGTGTGAAGTGCTTGCAAAATTACCTTGTGCATAGGGTTCAACAAATCTTTTGATGAACGTTTCTACTGGCCTACCAGTGTTATATATATATAACTCAGTAAAACACATTTAAAAATATTACAAATATTAGATCAAGAAAGAATAACGAATCAAATGTGTTTTAGACATTGTAGGGAAATGGAGTTCCCATGGCCAGGTTGCTCGACTGACCATAACCTACTTGCCCTCCACATATGCGCTGAGCTCTCTCCTGACTCCTGATGGTTGTGCCAGCATTATGAACTCATGTCTGTTTACTGAAAATGTGCAGCTTGGGTAATTGTTGGCAGAAGGTCACGATTGTCTGTGTTGCTGTGTAATGATCTCCAGCCAGTACTCTATGCTAATTGTTGATTGTAGAATCGCTGGATGTGGATTCAGAGGATGTAATCTCAGGGCTTCATTGACCTGCTGCCACAAGAGTGAAGCTGGTTATGAATACCAGAGCCTTCCTGTTTTCCAGTCTCACCAAATCTAGTATGAAACTTCCAGGAGTTCCTGTGGTACAAGGTCTTCTCAAGTTCATAATGTGTTAAAGTAGCAAAATTTTAAAATTTGAATTGTCCTGAGGTTTGGAGTTCTCCTACTGATTAAAAACACCACCACACCCTTTTCTTTCAAAAACAGTAGTAATAGATCTAAGTGCATGGATCTAAATCTGGGTCATGGATATAGTTGAATGAACTCTGGGAATGAGTTGTCAACATTTAATGAAGGATATGTCTAATTGAGAAAAGTCAGAATGAGTGATATTTTTTCCATATCAAGTACTGGACTTCATACCATTTAAAAATAGTAACTTATGTTTTAGGTATGAAGCATATTTTGGAATTTTCATAGAGCAGAGATTTGGTAGATTGTATACGTAAATTTCTCTTCACATCTCATTTCCTCACCAAGAATAAGTCATTATAAATATAAGGAAACAACAAAACCTGAAGAATAAAGTCATTGACCCAAGATTTTACACGCATTTTTAGAAACAAGCTTCCTGAAAATGGACCATGGTTTTAAATATATAAGGAATAGTGTGAAAATACAGAAAAATATAAAAGTTCTTAAATGCCTAGTTATTCTTGTTATTTTTGATATGCCTCTGCTCACATCAAGTGTCTTTAAAAGTATCTGGACTATCCAAACCAATTTTTCTTACATTTGGAAAAGATAAATTCTTTTTATATTGAGTTCTAGAGCAGATACTAGAAAAGAGGAGAAAAGCATGCTCTAGCAGTAGTTACAGGAATGGAATTGGATTGCTTGTCTGATTTCCAAGGAGTAAGTATAAATTGTTCATGTCACATTTCATGTAAAAGTAGGTTATGTACACATGAAAAGATTAACATACTACATTAAATAAGGATAATATGTTCATGCAAGAAAACTTGGAATTTTTTCCCCCTAATAGTTCAAAGTAATACTTTGTGAATCTGTATGAAAAATCATTTCAATAATTTAGCCATTCACAGAACCTCAATTTTATACTTTTTAAAGTTATATCAATAATCCCTTTCAACGTATATGGCCAAGACACAGGGTGGCTTAATGTATAAAGAAGCAAGACCTACCATTATGTTGCCTATAAGAGACTCATTTTAGACCTAAAACATACAGAAACTGAAAGTGAAGGAATGGAGAAAGATATGTTATGCAAATAAAACAGAGAAAACATCAGGACTAACAATACTTATGTCAGACAAAATAGACATCAAAACAAAGTAATGAAACAACAAAGGACATTATGTCATGGTAAAGGAATCAGTCCAACAAAAAAGGCTATAACAATTGTAAATGAATATGCACCCAACTCAGGAGCACTGAAATATGTAAAGATATATTTATACGTAATAAGTTGGCATTTGGCAAATACTAACATAACCAAAGGTAGCAATAGCTAGTAGCACAATAATACTATGAGATTTTTAACACTCATTTACATCAGTGGGTAGATCATCCAGGCAGAAAATAAATACAGAAACAGTGGCATTTTATGACACATTAGATGAGATAGATACAGAACATTGCACCCAAAAGCAGAAGAATACACATTCTTTTCAAGAACACATGGAATGTGCTCCAGAAGAAAGCACATATTAGGACACAAAAATGTCTCAATAAATTTAAGAAGACTGAAATTGTGTCAAGCATCTTTTCAGATCACAATGGCATGAAACCGGAAATTATTTACACGAAGAAAACCAGAAAAATCACAAAAACATGGAAGCTAAATAACATGATTCTAAATAATCAATGTTTCAATTAAGAAATCAAGGAAGAAAGCAAACAATATGTGATGCAAATAAAGACAGAAACGCAATGGTTCAAAATGTATGGAATGGACCAAAAGTGGTTATACGAGGGAAGTACATGGCAATATCGCCCTACCTCAAGAAGCAAGAAAAATCACAAATAATTTTATTTCACAATGAGAGGAACTAGAAATAGAGGAACAAAGTAAGCCTAATGTTAGTAGAAGGATGGACCTAAAAAAGATTAAGAGCAGAAACAAATAAAATAGAGAATAAGAAAGCAACTGAAAGAAGTCAATGAACCTGAGAGCTGATTCTTCAAGGAAAACAAAATAGACAAATCCTTAGCCAGACTTATCAAGAAGGATAGAGGATACAAATAAATAAAATCAGAAATTAAAGAGTAGAAGGTATAACTGACACCACAGAAATTCAAAGGGTTATCAGAGAATTCTATGAGAAATTATATGCCAATAATTTGGACAACCGAGAAGATATGCAAAAGTTCCTAAAAGTATGCAATCTTCCAATACTGACTCAGGAAGAAAGAGAATATCTGAACTGATTACCAGTAAGAAAATTGAACTGGTAATGGACCAACTCCCCCCAAACTAACTTCCAGGGCCTGATGGCTCCACAGTTGAATACCCACCTGTCTTAAAGTATTCCAAACAACAGAAGGTGAGGGAATATTTCCTAACTAATTCTATAAGGTCAAAATCAATGTAATATCAAAACCAAAGACAATAAATAAAAAGAAAATTACAGACTTATATCCCTGATGAACATAGAAGCAAAAATCCTCAACAAAATGTTGGCAAACTGAATTAGAAAATACATTGAAAAGTTTGTCCATGACAGCCAAATATGGTTTATTTCAGGGATGCAAGCAGAGTACAATTTTTTAAAATCAATCAATATCATACACTACATTAACAAAGAGAATGATAATAACCATATGACCATCTCAGTAGATGCTGGAAAGGTATTTCATAAAATTCATCATCCATTCATAATAAAAACTGTCAACAAAGTGTGTGTGCATTGAAGATGTCTTCACATAATAAGGGCCATATATGGTACCCAATGGTGAAAAGCTGAAGGCCTCTTCTCTTTGATCAAGAACAAGACCAAGAAGGCCTCTCTCAACACTATTGGTCAACACTGTATAGGAATTCCTCATCAAGGCATTTTTATTTCAAGGAAGAGGTAAAACTATTTGACGATGACATGATATTATATATAGAAACTCTAAAGCTTCTACCACAAGACTATTTTTACTAAAAACTAGATTCAGCTGAGTTGCAGGATACAATATCAATAAACAAAAATCTCTTGTATTGCTATAAACCGATCAATGAATTGGTAGAAAGAGAAGTCAAGCAAATAATTCCATTTACAATTGCATTAAAAAGAATATAACACCTTGGACTAAACCTAACCAAAGTGGTGGAAGATGTGTACTCTGAAAACTATAAGACATTCATGACAGAAATTAAAGAAGAAACAAATAAATGGAAAGCTAGCTCATTCTCATGCATAGAAAGAATTAACATTGCCAATTTGGCCAACTTCCCCAAAGCAGTTTGCAGATGAACTGCAATCCCTATACCAATGAGATTTTCCAATGAACTAAACTAGAGAGGGAGATAGGATCTCATTTTAGAGACAGTATAGCATAGGGCAGAAGAGCACAGTCTTTCCAGTCAGACTGTCTCAGTTTGTTTCCATTAGCTCTCAGAATTTAGGAAAAGTCACCAGTCAGGATGTCAGTTTCTTTGTGTTTGTACTGATTGGGATAATAAATAAGCTAGCTGAGAGATTTTGGGGAGTGCAAAGTGCTTGCAAAAGTACCTTGTGCATAGGGTTCCACAAATCTTTTGATGAATGTTTCTACTGCACTACCAGTGTTATATATATAATTCAGTAAAGCACATTTAAAAATATTATCCATAATAGATGAAGAAAGAATAACAAATCAAATTTTTTTAGACGTCATAGGGAAATGGATTTCCCATGGCCAGGATGCTCAACTTACCGCGATCTACTTGCCCACCGTGCCCTCGCCTAGCTCTCTCCTGACTCCTGATGGTGGTGACAACATTATGACCTCATGCCTGCTTATTGAGCATGTGCGTCTTGAGTAATTGTTGGCAGAGGGTAATGATTTTCTGTGTTGCTGTGTAAGAACCTCCAGCTGGTCCTCTATGCCGGTGGTGGGTTGGAGACCTGCTGCATGAGGATTCAGTGGATATAATCTCAGCGCTTGATTGACCTGCTGCCAGGAGAGTAAAGCTGGGTATGAATACCTGAGCCTTGCTGTTTTCCACTCTCACCAAATCCAGTATGAAACTTCCAGGAGCTGCTGTGCTACAACGTCTTTTCTTCTCAAGGTCATAGTATGTGTTAAGTTAGCAAAATTTTAAAATTTGGATTGTCCTGAGCTTAGGAGATCTCCTAATTTTTAAAAACACGACCACTACCAGGTCTTCCAACAGTACTAGTAGTAGATTTAAGTGCTTGGATTTAAGTCAGGGTCATGAATATAGTTGAATTCTGGGAATGAGTTGTGAACTTTAATGAATAATATATCTAAATGGGAAAAGACAGACTGAGTGATATTTTTTCCATATCAAGTACTGGATTTCATACCATTTAAAAAGGTTAACATATTTTAGGTATGAAACATATTTTTGAATTTTCATAGAGCAGAGATTTGGTAGATTGTAAACATAAATTTCTCTTCCCATCTCATTTTCTCACCAAGAATAAGTCATTATAAATATAAGGAAACAACAAAACCTGAAGAATAAGTTTATCAACTCTGGATTTTACACTCATTTTCACAAACAAGTGTCCTGAAAGTGAGCCATGGATTTAAATACATAAGAATAGCGTGAAAATACAGAAAAATATAAAGGGTCTGAAATGCCTAGTTATTCTAGTTATTTTTGATATCCCTCTGCTCACATCAAGTGTTTTCAAAGTATATGGACTATCCCAAACAATTTTTCTTACGTATAGAAAGGAAAAATTCAATTTTATACTGAGTTCTAGAGCAGATACTGGAAAAGATGAGAAAAGCTTGCTCTAGCGGTAGTTACAGGAGTGGCTTTGGATTGCTTGTCTGATTTCATAGGAGTAAGTATAAATTGTTCATGTCAAAGTTCATGTAAAAGTAGGTTATGTACACATGAAAAGATTAACATACTACATTAAATAAGGATAATATGTTCATGCAAGAAAACTTTGAATTTTTTTATTCCCCCTAATAGTTCAAACTAATACTCTGTGTATCTGTATGAAAAATTATTTCATTAATTTAGCCATTCACAGCACCTCACTTTTATACTTTTTAAAGTTATATAATCGCTTTCAATGTATATGGACAAGACATAGGGTGGCTTAATGGATATAGAAGCAAGACCTACCAATATGTTGCCTATAAGAGACTCGTTTTAGACTTAAAGACATACATAAACTGAAATTGAAGGAATGGAGAAAGATTTTTTATGCAAATAAAACAGAGAGAACAGCAGGACTAACAATACATATCAGACAAAATAGACATGAAAATAAAGTAACGAGACAAAAAAGGACGTTATGTCATGATAAAGGAATCAGTCCAACAAAAAGGCTATAACAATTGTAAGTAAATATGTGCACAACACAAGAGCACTGAACTATGTAAAGGTATGTTTATGCATAAATATGTTATTATTTGGCCAATACTAACAGAATCAAAGGGAGAGATATCTAGCAGCACAATAATATTATGAGATTTTTAACGCTCATTTACATCAATGGGTAGATCATCCAGAGAGAAAATAAATACGGAGACAGTGGCATTTTATGACACATTAGATGAGATAGACTTAGCAGATAGATACAGAATATTCCACCCAAAAGCAGAAGAATATACATTCTTTTCAAGTACACATGGAATGTTCTCCAGAATAGATCACATATTAGGACACAAAAATGTCTCAATAAATTTAAGAAGACTGAAATTGCATCAAGCATCTTTTCAGATCAAAATGGTATGAAACTTGGAATTAATTACATGAAGAAAACCAGAAAAATCACAAAAACATGGAAGCTAAACAACATGATTCTAAATAATCAATGGATCAACGAAGAAATGAAAGAAGAAAACAAATAATATGTGAAGACAAATCAAAACAGAAACACAATGGTCCAAAATGTATTGAATGGATCAGAAGTGGTTCTACGAGGGAAGTACATGGCCATACAGCCCTACCTCAAGAAACAAGAAAAATCAAGAGTAAACAATTTAACTTCATAATGAAAGGAACGAGAAAAAGAGGAACAACGTAAGTGTAAAGTTGGTAGAAGAGGGACATAATAAAGATCAAGAGAAGAACAAAAAGAATAGAGAATAAGAGAGCAACAAATAAGTCAATGAACCTGAGAACTGATTCTTCAAGGAAAACAAAATAGACAAATCTTTGCCAAATAAAGAAAATTACAAACCTATATCCCTCATGAACATAGATGCAAAAATCTTCAATGAAATGTTAGGAAAATGAATTAGAAAATACATTAAAAACTTTGCCCATCACAGCCAACTGTAGTTTATTTCAGGGGTGCCAGCAAAGTACAATATTGTAAATAAATCAATATTATACACTACATTAACAAATGTGTGGATTCATTGGATGTAATCTCAGTGCTTGTTTGACCTGCCACCGCGAAATTAAAGCTGGGTATGAGACCCTATCCTTGCTCTTTTCGAATCTCATCAAATCCAGTATGAAACTGCCAGGAGCTCCTGTGCTACAACATCTTCTCAAGTTCATAGTATGTGATTAGGTAGTAAAATTTTAAAATGTGAATTGTCCTGCGTTTTTGACTTCTCATGATTAAAAACACCACCATGACCATGTCCTCCAAGAATACCAGTAATAGGCCTAAGCGCTAGGGTCAAAGTCAGGGTCATGGATATAGTTGAATGAATTCGGGGAATGAGTTATCAACCTTTAATGAAGGATATGTCTTATTGAGAGAAGTCAGGCTGAGTGTTATTTTTTCCATATAAAGTACTGGATTTCATACCATTTAAAAATGTTAACTTATTTTTTAGGGGTGAAATATATTTTGGAATTTCCATAGAGCTGAGACTTGGTATATTTTAAACGTCCATTTTTGTTCACATCTCATTTCCTCTCCAAGAATAACTCATCATATATATAAGGAAAATACAGAAGCTGATGAATAAGTACATGGACTCTGGATTTTATATTTGTTTTCAAAAACAAGCTTCCTGAAAATCAGCCATGGTTCTAGATACATAAGGAATAGTGTGAAAATACAGAGAAATATAAAGGGTCTGAAATGCCTAGTTAATCTAATTATTTTTGATATCCCTGTGATAACATCAACTGTCTTTAAAAGTATCTTTATGTTCAAAAACAACTTGGCTTACATCTGGAAAGAATAAATTCAGTTGTATACTGAAGTCTAGAGCAGATGATGGAAAAGAGGGGAAAAGCATGCTCTCGTGGTAGTTACGGGAATGGAATTGGATTGCTTGTCTAGTTTCTAAGGAGTAAGGAGAAATTGTTCAGGTCAAATTTTATGTAAAAGTAGGTTATCTACACATGAAAAGATTAACATACTACATTAAATAAAAATACTATGTACATGGGAGAAATCTTGGGATTTTTAATTCCCCCATAATATTTCAAGGTATTACTCAGTGAGTGTGTATGAGAAATAATCTCATTAATTAAGCCGTTCACATTATCTCACTTTTATACTTTTGAAGTTATATCAATAATTGCTTTCAATGTAAGTGGATTAGACATAGGGTGACTGACTTGATAAAGATGCAAGACCCACTTTTATGTTGCCTACAAGAGATTCAATTTAGACCTAAATACATACATAAACTGAAAGAGAAGGGATGAAAAAAGATATTTTATGCAAATAAAATAGAATATAGCAGGACTAATATTTATATCAGACAAATGAGTTATCAGAACAAAGTGATGAGACCAGAAAGGACATTATGTTATGATAACGGAATCAGTCTAACAAAAACGTGAAAACCATTGTAAAGGAATATGCACCCAACACAGGAGCACTTTAATATGTAAAGATATGCTTATACATAAATATGTCAGTATTTGGCAAATACTAACAGCTAGCAGCACAATAATACTATGAGATTTTTAACACTCATTTACATCAATAGATAGATCATCCAGGGAGAAAATAAATAAGAAAACTGTATCATTTTATGACACATTAGACCAGACAGACTTAACATAGATACAGAACATTCCACAAGGCAACAGAATACACATTCTTTTCAATAACACAGGGAATTTTCTCCAGAATAGATCTTGTAGTAAGACACAAAAATGTCTCAATAAATTTAAGAAGACTGGAATTTCAAAAAGCTACTTTGCAGATCAAAATGGTATGGAACTATTAATTAATTACATGAAGGAAACCAGAAAAAATACAAACACATTGAAGCAAAACAACATGCTTCTAAATGCGAAATGGTTCAATGAAGAAATCAAAGGAGAAAATAAACTATACATGAAGACAAATAGAAAAAGGAAAACAATAGTTCAAAATATATGGAATAGACCAAAAGTGGTTCTACAAGGGGAGTACATGGCAGTTCAGGCCTAAATCAAGAAACAAGAAAAAGCCCAAATAAACAATTTAATTTCACAACAAAAGAAACTAGAAAAAGACAACAAACTAAGCCCAACATTAGTAGAGGTAGGGATACAATAAAGATGAAGTGCAGAAGGAAAAATTAAATGGAGAATAAGAAAGCAATAGAAAGAAGTCAATGAAACTGAGATGACTCTTCAAGAAAAACAAAATAGACAAATCCTTAGACAGACTTATGAAGAACAAAAGAAGACACAAATAACTCAAATCAGAAATGAAAGAACAGAATGTTCAACAGACACCACAGGAATTCAAAGAATTATCAGAGATTTCTATGAGAAATTATATTCCAAAAAATTGTACAACTGAGAGAAATTGTAAATTTCCTAAAAATATATAATCTTCCAATACTGACCAAGGAAGAAAGAGAATATCTGAATTGACTGATTGCCAGTAACAAAATTGAACTAGTAATGGAGAAATTCCCCCAGAACTACATTCCAGGGAGTGATGGCTCCACAGGGAATTTTATCAGGCATTTAAAGAAGAGACAATGCCCACCTGTCTTAAAAAATTCCCAATAATAGAAGGAGAGGGAATATTTCCAAACTAATTCTATGAGGCCACCATCACTCTAATACCGAAAGCAAGACATAAAAACAAAGAAACTTACAGACCTATATCTCTGAAGAACATAGATGCAAAAATCATAAACAAAATGTTATCAAACTGAATTAGAAAATACGTTAAAGTGTTTGTCCATCACAGCCAACTGTGTTTTATTTTGGGGATGGAAGCATAGCACAATATTTGTAAATCAGTCAATATGATACACTACATTAACAAAGGGAAGGATAAAAACCATATGATCATCTCTGTAGATGTAGGTAATGTATTAGATGAAATTCAACATCCATTGATAATAAAAACTGTCAAGAAAGTCTGTGTGGAAGGAACATATCTTCACATAATAAGGGCCACACATGACAAATCCACAGCTAAGATTATACCCAATGGTGAAAAGTTGAAGGCCTTTCCTCTATGATCAGGAACAAGACAAGGAAGGCCACTCTCAACACATTTGTTCAACATAGTATTGGAAGTTCTAGCCATGGCACTCAGACAAGAAAACGAAATAAAAGGCATCCAAGTTGATAAGGAAGAAGTAAAACTCAGTATCTGATGTTGACATGATTATATATAGGAAACTCTAAAGCCTCTACCAAAAACTATTAGAAGTAAAAACTGCATTCAGAAAATTTGCATGATAAAACATCAATCCACAAAAATATGTTGCATTACCATATACCGATTAATGAACTGCTGGAAAGAGAAATCAAGAAAATAATTCCATTTACAAATGCATAAAAACGAACATAACACCTAGAACTAAACCTAAACAAAGGGGTGGAAGACCTTTATTCTGAAAATGATAAGACACGCATGATGGAAATTAAAGACACAAATAAATGGAAAGCTAGCTCATGCTCATGGATAGATAGAATTAATATTTTCAAATTGGCCATCTTTCCCAAAGCAGTTTACAGATGCAGTGCAGTGTCTATTCAAATACCAATGAGAATTTTCAATGAACTAGACTAGATAGGGATGTAGGTTCTCATTTTTGAGACATTATAGCATAGGGAGGAAGAACATAGTCTTTCAAGTCAGACTGTCTCATTTTGTTTCCATCAGCTCTCTGAATTTGGGCAAAGTCACCAGTCATGATGTCAGTTTCTTTGTGAGTGTACAGATGGGGATAATAAATAAGCTAGCTCAGATATTTTGGGAAGTGCAAAGTGCTTGCAGAAGTACCTTGTGAATAGGATTCAACAAGTCTTTTGATGGAAGTATCTACTGACCTATCTGTGTTATATGTATAACTCAGTAAAACAGATTTTAAAATATTACAGATATTAGATCAAAAAAGAATAATGAATCAAATTTGTTTTATATTTTGTAGGGAAATGGAGTTCCCATGGCCAGGATCCTCACCTGATGGCAACGTACTTGTCCAGCACACTTGTGCCATGGTGCCACCTGACTCCTCATGGTTGCATTGTGATCTGATACATGTTAACTGCGCATGTGCAGCTTGGTTCACTGCTTGAAGAGGGTCATGATTGTCTGTGTTGCTGTGTAAGGACCTCCAGCCATTCTCTATTTCGACTGCGGATCACAGACACACTGTGTGCGGATTTAGTGGAAGTAATCTCAGCCCTTGATCACCTGTTGCAACAAGAGTAAAGCTAGGTATGAATACCTGAGCCTTGCTGTTTTCTGTTCTCACCAAATCCAGTATGAAACTTCCAGGAGCTCCTGTGCTACAATGTCTTCTCAAGTTCATAGTATGTGTTGAGGTAGCAAAATTAAAAAATTTGTACTGTCCTGAGCTTTTGACTTCTCATATTGATTGAAAACACCACCATTACCATGTCTTCCCACAATACTAGTAATGCATCTAAGCACTTGGATCTAAGTCAGGATCATGGATGTATTTGAATGAATATGGGAATGAATTATCAACTTTTAATGAAGGGTATGTCTAATTGAGAAAAGTCAGACTGAGTGATATTTTTTCCATATCAAGTACTGGATTTCATACCATTTAAAAATGTTAACTTATATTTTTGGTATGAAACATATTTTGGAATATCCATAGAGCAGAGATTTGGTAGATTTTGAATGTCCATTTTTCTTTGCATCTCATTTCTTCACCAAGAATATACTCATTGTATATATAAGGAAACAACAATAACTGAGGAATAAGTTCATGGTCTATGGATTTTACATTCCTTTTCACAAATAAGATTCCTTAAATAGAGGTATAGTTCTAAATACATAAAGAATATTGTGAAAATGAAGCAAAATATAAAGGGTCTGAAATGCCTAGTTATTCCAGTTATTTTTGATATGCCTTTGGTCTCTGCAAGTGTCTTTAAAAGTATCTGGACTATCAAAACAAATTTGGCTTATGTGTGGATAGGATAAATTCAATTGTATACTGTGGTCTAGAGCAGATCCTGGAAAAGAGGAGGAAAGCATGTTCTAGCAGTAGTTACAGGAATAGAATTGGACTGCTTGTCTGATTTCCAAGGAGTAAGTATAAATTACTTAGGTTAAATTTTATGTAAAATTAGGTTATCTACACATGAAAAGATTAACATACTACAGTAAATAAGGATATGTTCATGGGAGGAAACTTGCAATTTTTTTCCCCCTAATGGTTCAAGGTAATACCCTGTGAGTGTGTATGAGAAATAATTTCATTAACTTAGCCATTCACAGCATCTCACTTTTACACTTTTTAAAGTTATATCAATAATTTCTTTCAATATACATGGACTAGACATAGGGTGGCTGAATGGATAAAGAAGCAAGACCCATGGCCAGCCTGCCTAAAGCAGTCTACAGATTCAATGCAATCCCTATCAAAATACCAAAAGCATTCTTCAATGAACTAGAGCAAATAGTTCTAAAAATCATATGGAACCACAAATGACCCCAAATAGCCAAAGCAAACATGAAATGGAAGAATAAAGCCAGGGGAATTATGCTCCCTGACTTCAAGCTCTATTACAAAGCCACAGTAATCAAGACAGTTTGGTACTGGTAAAACAACAGACCCATAGACCAATGGAACAGACTAGAGATCCCAGATATAAACCCAAGTATATATGGTCAATTTACGATGAAGGACCCATGGATATACAATGGGGAGATGACAACCTCTTTACAGCTGGTGTTGGCAAAACTGGACAGCTACACATAAGAGAATGAAACTGGATTATTGTCTAACCCATACCCAAAAGCACACTTAAAATGGAACACAGACATGAATAAGTTATGAAATCATAAAACTTTTAGAAAAAACATAGTCAAAAATCTCTTGGACATAAACATGAACAAGTTCTTCATGAACATATCCCCCTGGGCAAGGGAAACCAAAGCAAAAGTGAACAAGTGGGACTATATCAAACTAAAAACTTCTGTACAGCAAAGGACACAATCAGTAGAACAAAAAGACATCCTACAGTATGGGAGAATATATTCATAAATGACATATCAGATATGGGGTTTACATCCAAGATATATAAAAAGCTCATGCACCTCAACAAACAAAATGCAAATAAGCCAATTAAGAAATGGGCAGAGGTTGAACAGACACTTCTCCAATGAAGAAATTCAGATGGCCAACAGGCACATGAAAAGATGCTCCACATCCCTAATCATCAGAGAAATGCAAATTAATACCAAAATGAGATATCACCTCACACCAGTTAGGATGGCTAACATCCAAAAGACAAACAACAAATGTTGGCGAGGATGTGGAGAAAGGAGAACCCTCCTACACTGCTGGTGGGAATGTAAACTAGTTCAACCAGTATGGAAAGCAGTATGGAGGTTCCTCAAAAAGCTAAAAATAGAAATACTATTCAACCCAGCAATTTGACTCCTATGAATTTACCCTAAGAGTGCAGGATCCCCATATGAAAAAGACACATGCACCCCTTTGTTTTTTGCAGCACTACTTACAACAGCCAGGAAATGTAAACAACCTAAGTGTCCATCAGTAGATGAGTGGATAAAGAAGGTGTGGTACATATACACAATGGAATATTATTCAGCCATAAGAAGAAAACAAATCCTACCATTTGCAACAACATGAATAGAGCTAGAGGGTATTATGGTCAGTGAAATAAGCCAGGCAGAGAAAGAGAAGTATCAAATGATTACACACATCTTTGGTGTATAAGAACAAAGAAAAAACTGAAAGAACAAAACAGCAGCAGAATCACAGAACCCAAGAATGGACTAACAGTTACCAAAGGGAAAGGGACTGGGAAAGATGGGTGGGACAAGAGGGATAAGAAAGGGAAAAGGGCTATTACATTTAGCACACAAAATGTAGTGGGTGGTGATATGGAGAAGGAAATATAACAGAGAGATGACAAGTAGTGATTCTATAGCATCTTACTAAGCTGATGGACAGTGACTGTAATGGGTATGTGGTGGGGACTTGATAATAAGGAGAGTCTAGTAATCTTAATGTTTTTCATGTAATTGTACATTAATAATAGCAAAAAATAGTATCTGGACTATCAAAACAAATTTGGCTTATGTGTAGAAAGGAAAAATTCAATTGTATAGTGAGGGGTAGAGCAGATACTGTAAAAGAGGATAAATGCATGCTCCTGGGGTAGTTACAGGAATGGAATTGGACTGCTTGTCTCATTTCCAAGGAGTAAGTATAAATTGTTCAGGTCAAATTTTATGTAAAAGTAGGTTATCTACACGTGAAAAGATTAACATACTACATTAAATTAGGATAATATGTTCAAGGGAAAACCTTGGGATTTTTTTGTTCACCATAATAGCTCAAGGTAATACTGTGTGAGTCTGTATGAGAAATTATTTCATCAATTTAGCCATTCACAGCACCTCTTTTATACTTTTTTAAGGTTATGAAAATAATTGCTTTCAAATTATATGGACTAGACATAGGTGTGGTTGAATGTATAAAGAAGCAAGACTGAACTGTATGTTGCCTATAAGACACTCATTTTAGACTTAGAGACATACATAATCTGAAAGTGAAGGGATGGTGAAAGATTTTATGCAAATAAAAGAGTGAAAACAGCAGGAATAAGAATACTTATATCAGACCACATATACATCAAAACAAAGCAACGAGGCAGAAAAGGACATTATGTAATGATAAAAGAATCAGTCCAACAAAAAGACTGTAAAAATTCTAAACGAATCAGCACCCCGCACAGGAGCACTTAAATATGTAAAGATATATTTATACATAAATATGTTGGTATTTGGAAAATACAGAATGAAAGGGAGGAAAATAATATTATTAGATTTTTAACACTCATTTGCATCAATGGATAAATCATCCAGAGAGAAAATAAATAAGGAAACAGTGGCATTTTATGACACAATAGACCAGATAGACTTAACAGATAGATATAGAACATTCCACACGAAAGTAACAGAATACACATTCTTTTCAAGTACACATGGAATGTTCTACAGAATAGATCACATATTAGGAGACAAAGATTTCTCAATAAATATAAGAATACTGAAATTGCATTAGGCATCTTATAGATAAAATTGTTTGAAACTAGGAATTAGTTACATGAAGAATATCAGAAAAAACAAAAACACATAGAAACTAAACAACATTATTCTAAATAATTATGGTTCAATGAAGAAATCAAAGAAGAAAACAGAATTCATGAAGACGAATAAAAACGGAAACACAATGGTTCAAAATATATGGAATGGACCAAAAGTGGTTCTATGAGGGAATTATATGGCAATATAGGCCTACCTGAAGAAAGAACAATCCCAAATAAAAAATTTAGTTTCACAATGAAAGGAACTAGAAAAAGAAGAACAAACTAAGCCCAAGGTTAGTGGAAGGAGGGACATAAAGATCAAGAACTGAAAGAAATAAAATAAAGAATAAGAAAGAAATAGAAAGAAGGCAATAAAACTGAAAGAAGATTCATCAAGAAAACAAAATAGACAAATCCTCAGCCAGACTTATCAAGAACAAAAGAGGTCACAAATAAATAAAATCAGAAATGACAGAGCAGAAGGTACAACTGAAAATACAGAAATTCAAAGAATTATCAGTGAATTCTTGAGAAATTATATGCCAATAAATTGGACAACCGAGTAGAAATGGAAACATTCCAAAAAATATACATATCTGAATGAACTGATTGATAGTAATAAAATGTACTCGTAATGGAGAAACTCCACCAAAACTGAATTCCATGGCCTGATGACTCCACAGGTGAATTTTACCAGAAATTTAAAGAAGAGCTAATACCCACCTGTCTTAAAGTATTCTCAATAATAAAAGGAGAGGGAATATTTACAAACTAATTCTATGAGGCCAGCATTACTCTAATAATAAAATCAAAGACAATAAATAAAAAAGAAAATTAGAGACCTATATCCCTGATGAACATAGATGCGAAAATCCTCAAGGAAATGTTAGCAATTTGAATTAGAAAATACATTAAAAATTTGTCCATCCCAGCCAATTGTGTTCATTTCAGGGATGCAAGCACATTACAATTTTTGTAAACCAATCAATATGATACACCTCATTAACAATCGGAGGGATAAAAACCATATGATCATCTCAGTAGATGCTGGAAAGGTATTTGATATAATTCAACATCATTAATAATAAAAACTTTCAACAAAATGCGTGTGGAGGGAACGTATCTTCACATAATAAGGGCTGTATATGACAAATCCACAGATAAGATGACACCCAATGGTGAAGAGAGGAAGGCCTTCCTTTTATGATCAGGAACAAGATAAGGAAGGCAACACTCAACACATTCATTCCACATAGTCCTAGCCATGGCACTCAGAGAAGAAAATGAAATAAAAGGCATCCAAGTTGACAAGGAAGAAGTAAATCTCAGTATTTCATTATGACATGATATTATATGTAGGAAACTATAAAGCCTCTCCCAAAAAAGTTTAGAAACAAAGTCTGGATTCAGAAAAGTTTCATGATAAAATATCAATCCACTAAAATATTTTGCATTGCTATATACCAATTAATGAGCTGCTGGAAAGAGAAATCAAGAAAATAATTCCATTTACAATTGCATCAAAAAGAATATAACACCTAGGACTAAACCCAAACAAAGGGGTGGAAGGCCTTTACTCTGAAAACTTTAAGACATGCATGACAGAAATAAAAGAAGACACAAACAAAAGGAAAGTTAGCTCATGCTCATCCAGAGAGAAAATAAATAAGGAAACAGTGGCATTTTATGACACAATAGACCAGATTGACTTAACAGGGAGATTGAGAACATTCCACCCAAAAGCAGCAGAATACACATCCTTTTCATGTACACATGGAATGTTCTCTAGAAGAGATCATACATTAGGACAAAAAAATGTCTCAATAAATTTAAGAAGACTGAAATTGCATCAAGCATCTATTAAGATCAAAATGGTATGAAACTAGGAATTAATTACATTAAGAAAACCAGAAAAACACAAACACATGGAAGCTAAACTACATGCTTCTAAATAATCAGTGATTCAATAAAGAAACCAAAGGAGGACTTCCGGGAATATGGCGTCTTGAACGGACTAGCAGAAAAATTCCTCCCAACATTATATTTATTCACGAAAATACAGCAAATACAACTATCCCTAAAAGAGAGACCAGAATACACAGGAAAGTGCACAGCGTACAGCTACACCTGTGAGAACTTGGCAGCCGGTGAGACGGACGGGCGGCGATCCGGTGGGACCGAGCGCTCTCCCCCCCAGAGCTCCAGCGGCCAGACACGCCGGACAGAGGACTCGGCATCCGGCGAGGCGGGACGAAAACACGATCCAGCGAGACGAGAGCGCCCCTGCACCCCAGCACTCCGACGGGAGTCTCGGCAAGGCGGGTAAGGTACGGAGCCGCGAGCGGACCGAGCGCCCCTCTCCCCCAGCGCTCCGGTGGGAGGAGAGGATTCAGAGCCAGGAGGGAGTGGAGATCTGCGGTGTAGCGGAGATTGGAGGGACAGAGGGCACAGGGTCCCAGCCGGGAACGTGCAAGTTGCCCGCGGCAGGCTCCGGGAAGGAAAAAGAAAGGAGAAAAAGGGGAAGAAAAGCGCGCGCTCTACCCCAGCGGTCTTAAAGAGACAGGAGCTCAGTAGAGGGGCCGGATAGCCCCGCGAACTGAGCCCAGCACGCTGGGAGTCCTGGGGAGCTTTGGACCCCGTAGCTGGCGACTGGGAAAGAGTGCCCGCCATTGAGACCCTCACGGAGATCAACAGCTTCCCATTGTTTCCAACCCAGCTAGAACTATAGTGGTGCTGGAATAGTGGAGCAACAGCGCCACCTACAGCACTCGCGCAGAACCCACGCCCGGTGGCTTTTTTTTTTGTTTGTTTGTTTTGTTTTGTTTTGTTTTTTCTCCCCTTTCTTTTCCTTTTTTTCTTTCCCTCTCTTTCAACAGCCTCCCATCCATTCTCACCCGGCCACAGATTTAAAGGGCCGTGTGGAGCGACGTGGCCGCGGCTCTGGAATAGCGGAGCAATAGCGCCACCTACAGCATTCGCACAGAAACCACCCCGGTGGGCTTTTTGGTGTTTTTTTTGTTTTGTTTTGTTTTGTTTTGTTTTGTTTGGTTTGGTTTTGTTTTGTCTTGTTTTGTTTTGTTGTTGTTCTTGCTGTTTTCTTTTAGGTGTTGCTGCCTTTTCTTTTTCTTTCTTTTCTTTTCCCTTCTCTCTCTCTCCTTATACTTTTATATTATTAGTAGAAATCTCTTTTTTTTTCTTGTCTCTCCTTTCTTATCTCTCCTTGCTACCAACAACCAATTCTACAGTCATGAGAAGACAGAAGAATATGATACAGACAAAGCTTCAGACAAACACCACGCCAGAGAAAGAATCTGGAGAAATGGACATTCACAGTCTTCCAGAAAAAGAATTCAGAATAAAAGTCATAGTTATGCTGACAGATCTACAGAAAAATGTGCAAGAGCTGAGGGAGGAAGTGAGGGAAGTGAGGAAAGACAATGCAGAAATGAAACAAGCCATCGAAGGGCTCAACAGCAGATTGAATCAGGTTCAAGACACGATCAAGGAATTACAAGACAGGGACCAGGAATACAAAGAAGCTGAGGCAGAGAGAGATAAAAGGATCTCTAAGAATGAAAGAATATTAAGAGAACTCTGTGACCAATCGAAGCGTAGCAATATTCGCATTATAGGAGTACCAGAGGAAGAAGAGAGAGAAAAAGGGATAGAAAGTGTCTTTGAAGAAATAATTGCCGAAAACTTCCCCACGCTGGGGAAGGAAATAGTCTCACAGTCCACGGAAGCCCACAGATCTCCCAACACAAGGGACCCAAAGAAGACAACACCAAGACACATAATAATCAAGATGGCAAAGATCAAAGACAAGGACAGAGTATTAAAGGCAGCTAGAGAGAGGAAAAAGATCACCTACAAAGGAAAACCTATCAGACTGTCATCAGACTTCTCAACAGAAACCTTACAGGCCAGAAGAGAATGGCATGATATATTTAACGTAATGAAACAGAAGGGCCTCGAACCAAGAATATTGTATCCAGCACGATTATCATTTAAATATGACGGAGGGATTAAACAATTTCAAGATAAAAGAAAGTTGAGAGAATTTGCCACCCATAAACCACCACTACAGAATATCTTAAACGGACTGATCTAGAGGGGAACATCCCTAAGACTAAAAAGATGTCACCAGAGAAAATAAAAGCATAGCAAAGAAAGCAGACCACCCAAATACTAACTAAAGGCAAAGAATAAAACACCTAATATATAAAGAAAAGAGGAGGAAGAATAGGAAGGGAGAGATAAAGAAACATCAGACGGCGCACACAATAACTTAGCAAGAAAGTTAAGTTAGATTCTTAGATAGTAAAGAAGCAACCCTTGAACCTTTGGTAACCATGAATCTAAAGCCTGCAATGGCAATAAGTACATATCTATCAATAATCACCCTAAATGTAAATGGACTGAATGCACCAATCAAAAGACACAGAGTAACAGAGTGGATAAAAAAGCAAGACCCATCTATATGCTGCTTACAAGAGACTCACCTTAAACCCAAAGATATACACAGACTAAAAGTGAAGGGATGGAAAAAAATATTTCAAGCAAACAACAAAGAGAAAAAAGCAGGTGTTGCAGTACTTGTATCAGATAAAATAGACTTCAAAATGAAGAAAGTAGCAAGAGATAAAGATGGACATTACATAATGATAAAGGGGTCAGTCCAACAAGAAGATATAACCATTATAAACATATATGCACCCAACACAGGAGCATCAGCATATGTGAAACAAATACTAACAGAAGTGAAGGAGGAAATAGACAGCAATGCAATTATTTTAGGAGACTTTAACACACCACTCACTCCAAAGGATAGATCAACCAGGCAGAGGATAAGTAAAGACACAGAGGCACTGAACAACACACTAGAACAGATGGACCTAACAGATATCTACAGAACTCTGCACCCAAAAGCAGCAGGATACACATTCTTCTCAAGTGCACATGGAACATTTTCCAGAATAGACCACATTCTAGGCCACAAAAATAACCTCAGTAAATTCAAAAATATTGAAATCTTACCAACCAACTTCTCAGATCACAAAGGTATAAAATTAGAAATAAATTTCAGAAAGAAATCAAAAAGGCTCACAAATACATGGAGACTTAACAACATTCTCCTAATGAATCAATGGGTTAACGACCAAATCAAAACAGAAATCAAAGAATATATGGAGACTAATGACAACAACAACATAAAGCCACAACTTCTGTGGGACGCAGCGAAGGCAGTCTTAAGAGGAAAGTACATTGCAATCCAGGCCCATTTAAAGAAGGAAGAACATTCCCAAATGAACAGTCTAAGGACACAATTATTGAAATTGGAAAAAGAAGAACAAATGAGGCCCAAAGTTACCAGAAGGAGAGACATAATAAAGATCAGAGAAGAAATAAATAAAATTGAGAAGAATAAAACAATAGAAAAAATCAATGAAACCAAAAGCTGGTTCTTTGAAAAAATAAACAAAATAGATAAACCCCTAGCCAGACTCATTAAGAGAAAAAGAGAAACTACACACATAAACAGAATCACAAATGAGAAAGGAAAAATAACGACGGACCCCACAGAAATACAAAGAATTATAAGAGAATATTACGAGCATCTATATGCTAACAAGCTGCAAAACCTAGAAGAAATGGACAACTTCTTAGAAAAATACAGCCTTCCAAGACTCACCAAGCAGGAAACAGAAAAACTAAACAGACCAATCACCAGCAACGAAATTGAATCGGTAATCAAAAAACTACCCAAGAACAAAAGCCCTGGACCTGATGGATTCACCTCTGAATTCTACCAGACATATAGAGAAGAAATAACACCCATTCTCCTTAAAGTTTTCCAAAAAATAGAAGAGGAGGGAATACTTCCAGACTCTTTCTATGAAGCCAGCATCACTCTAATACCAAAACCGGGCAAAGACCTCACTAAAAAAGAAAATTACAGACCAATATCCCTGATGAATGTTGATGCAAAAATACTCAACAAAATATTAGCAAACCGAATTCAAAA